>JAEBDU010012576.1:37689-96423 GCA_016802625.1 Heliconius numata | reverse complement strand
TTCGGTTCTTCTAGAATACCGCATTAACTTTACATTTAACTTGGTTCTCATTTCACAGCAATACAAATTAAGCGATGAGGACTACTATATTATTAATATAATTATATAATTTTTAATTTGACACTATTATTTTAGCATAGTTATTATTTTTATCAACTCCTGACAAATGCTTACAAGCGCAGTTTTGTAGAATTCCATTTTACCACTTGTGATTTAATGCAGACAACGAATATGTTTGGAGCCAGTACGTTGTCAGGTTATTATTATGTGCCAGCTGCAGAACGCCAATATCCGTTGTTTGCGTGTCCAGTGAAACCAGTAAGATCTTAAATAATTATTTAGTAGGTAATAGCTACCTAACCCTAACCTAACCTTCTTTTAAATTTAAGTGACCTTTATAACCCTTACCCAATGGTTTTCTTTGCCCAGAACCTATTATCAACGCACTCCGCTTTCCATGTTCTCATGTAGTTTTCAGCGGCAAAATTTAACAAATTAATTTGTTAAATCAGATTGTAGAAGTAAAAATTATTTTAATAAAAATAAAACGAAATTCACAAATATCCGATTGCAGTTAAACTGCAATGACATCCGAACACTTAGCCTAAACTGAGATAGTTGCCATTACTTGTAGATCCTTAATGTTTATTTGCTAATTTTTGTTAAGGAGGCATTGCAATTAAGCTGGACTATTGCGGTCCGGTAGGTATATAGCTATTTTCTGCAAAGAGGACAAAAATATTAAGAGCTTCCTCGAGGATTAAAAAAAAATATGTCTAAAAAAACTATGAAAATAAACAAAATGCAAAATTAATATTACGAAAGAAACAACAAAAAAAAGATTATTTTCAGTTGCGGACTTTACCTATTATGCTGTTGTTGTTGTTATATTTCAGGGTTACTACCGCTTTGAAATGGTAAAGATTCTAACAAAATATATACCTGAAAACTTTCCATTTGACGAAGGACGATGTTTCTACAACGTTACAATCGGAAATAAACGAATCGTCAATGGGCATATAGATTTCCAATTACGAACACAACAAAATAAGTAAAAATAGGGCCAGATTTAGATATATGTATGGGGGCACCGTGGCAACGATAATGTGGGGGCGCCATTAGTTTTCGAATAAAAGCTATAAATTTGAGTTTTAATTATTTATCGCCCACACAAAAAAATAACAATAATGATTTCAAGGGAAAATATTATTAATTAAAAGTCAATATGAGAAGCTTGGTCGTAGTGATTCTTATCAGTCCCATCGTCCACAAGCACCCTAAGAGTAATGTACCAGTGCGTCTCCGCTGATGTAAGCCAGTCCACTAACAGTAAGTTATTACCGCTACTATCATCATGTAATTAAAGCAAATAGAAATACAGAAGTATATCGAAAAGTATACTGCAAGTAAGTATGAAAATTACCAACAATGGTAATTAAACCAACTTAAAGCCGTTATATATCCTAACCCACTACATAAAATAAAAAATCATAAAATGAACCTAACAATCATTTTTAAGTACCTACCTATTCAACAATAGAAATAGTTCGTCACTATTTTTTTATTTTGAAAATATGGCGACTGGTTGTCGCTATCATGAGTTTCCATTACAATTTTCATCGTGTCTTCTCCATTCTACGTGAAATAATATGAACATCACTGGCACGCCTAAAAACCATAAAATAGAAAGCAGAACAGAGTTTTCGTTACTGTCATGTCTTTAGTGACAGCCAAGGAACATTTATGTTCTATAGAAGATATATCTATATTTATGTTTATTTATGTGTATGTCATGCCTAATTATTTGTTTTTTATATTTATTATTATTATTAGTTTTATTTTATTATTTATTTTGTTTTTGTCTTTCTCAATTTCCCCGCACTATCTTGTCTTTCCCGCTACTTTGCACTTATCCACTTCCACGGGTTGACTGGAAGAGATCTCTTCTAGAGATAAGTCCACCGTTGTGTATGTTTTTTCGTAATGTATGTTTTATTATGTTAATTTAGTGCAATAAAGAATCTTATATCTATATAGTATATTTTATACTCTATCTATATATATAAAATCGAAAGGTCACTCACTCATCACGAAATCTCAGAAACTACAAGTGCTAGGAATCTCAAATTTTGCATAGAAGTTATTTATAGGACGTAGGTGCTCGCTAAGACGGGAATTTGCAATATTCGACTTCTAAGGGGTTGTTTTTGGAGTCGAAAGTTTGTATGAAACTTCGTTACTACAAATGCTAGGAGTCTCAAATTTTGCATAGACGTCACTAGGACGTAGCCATGGAGACAGAAATTAATAATAACATAGTTCACGCGGGTGAAACCGCGAGCGGGCCGCTAGTAGTCTATATAGAGTGTAAGCCGAATCGATTGACATTTGACATAAGAATCATCAAAATTGGCCAGGGAGTTAGGCCTCCTCAACGCTACATAGGAATACACATATATACATAGACATATTCCTTGTACATAGACTGACAATCACATTACACTCCTTTACATCGCGCAGTCGGGTAAAATAGAAATTGTAAATACAGAGTATAGAAATGGATTATATATTTTTTAATTAAAAAGTAAAATATTAACAATTTTGGATAAAAAAATTATTTCACGTTTTTAAATTAAATCAATAGACATTGTAGATTATGTTACTATTAAAATAAAAAAAATGTTTAAAAAAAACTAAACAAGTTATAGTTAGTATTATTCTAAACGATTAAGATCTATCAGATTTTTTTAAAAATTCATTTTTGGGTTCTACAAATATCAAAGCAATTCAGTGCCAAGTATGATTTGACAATTGAACTTTTCGATAGTCTATTCTTTTTTATTCCACAGATAAAAATTGTTATATATTTTGTTTATTAATAATTATAAAATGTGTAAAATTTACATTCATCAAAATTATTCAATTTAATTTATGTTACTGTAAATGTAATAAAACTTACAACAGAGCACGTAGTTTTATTTTGAAGATAGTATAAAGATATTTCAAGTACATATTACATAGTATAGTATTACCATAAAGAAAAAGTGAAAGAGGAAAAAAATACACGAACTCCGCTTCACTTGTGTTTTTTTCTAATTTTACTGTCACTAAAGTAGATTATTTAGTGCATATATTGTATGCAACAGTTATTTGAACTTAATATTGTGCTTTATTATGAACCAATACATCGTAAAGAGGGCTTCGAGTGATTCTATTAACTAAAATCAATAACAATCAGTGTCCAACAAAGGTACGCTTATGTTTGCTTTTACCGAACATATAACCTGTGTTTAGTACTAGCGTCCGGTTGGCGTCTGTCATAGTTAGCACGAAACAACTTAATTGCACTTATTTTGTTGTTAGAAAAGTGTTATGATACAACTGAGAGAAGTGATACTGAAAGTGATTTCTCGTTTTAGTGACCAAGATGAATTATGAGGCGGAAAGGGCCATGAATCAGAAACGATTACGGATGGAGGGTGAGCCGGGACACGGCGTTGTCCAAGGGAACGGATTGCCGCTCAATTATATAGGTATGTATGGTGAGATTTTTTTCGCGGGAAAAGTGTACAGTGTTTTGTGATGATATTGTTACGTGTTGTTGTAGATAATGGGCACCAAATACCGTATCAGCCGTACGCCGGTGCGTACAATACTCACTATCCGCCTCCGGACGCGTTCGCCGCGTATGGGCCTCCGCCCCCGGGGGGCTACGCTCCTCAAAACCTGACATATGCGCCCCCTGCGCACCAGAACTACGCGCATCATCAGACTTTCCCGCCACAACAACCATCGCAAGCTCAACTTCATATGGCACAATCACATATGGGTATGTATACAAGTGTTATGCCCATTAATATTATGTAAACAAATAAATATTATGATTTTTTTTTAATAGAAATATTTTTGGAGGTTATGTTGTGTATTTAATTGAATATTATAAAATGCAAAGATTTATAAATGTATTATGTGTATAAATATAATATTTTTGCTAGATTTTAGATACTAACTAATAAAAATAGATTTGTTGTTTTGGCATAAGAAATTTTAATTTAGCTTTAATATTTTATGTGATAATTTCATATTGATTTAAAACACTTATATCTTCATCTGTAGTAATATATTGTAAGAATATCTTGTAACATTATTTAAACACACTTCTTGCTATCTGATTTGCTTGAAAATATTTGCACTTATTTTTCGATTTAATAATAATAAAAGCACAGAGTGCATTGAACTCAATGGTTATTGGTTTGATCCCCACTCGGTTTCACACCATATTGTATTCAAAATATGGTATTAAAGTGCATGCAATATCTAGTCAACCTGACAGAAAATGGATAATGAAAAGTCTTAACAATAGGTTTTCTCTGCCTTTGCCAATATGTAGGAAAAGTCATGAAGCTGCGCTTTTATAAGCTATATGCATTTTCTGATATCTTTACGCATATAATTTTTTTTTAATTTCTTAAAAGAATTTGTGATTATTTAACCACTATATCTTAATTTATTGCAGTGCAAGGATATGGTGATGTAGGTGTACATAAAGCAGCATGGCCACCCCAACCACATCTACTACCACCGTTAGATACTCAAAAACCTATAGACGTTAAACAACTCAAACCAGAAATTAAATTGGAACCCACAGACACACAGAAAAGACCGCATCCCGAAAATGATATGATGGTATGTCATAATTGTTTATAATGATACTAGTGACCTGCTCATGAGTTTGCATGGCTGTTACAATTATTTATTTTCTAATCTGAATTACTAATTCAAGAACATTATAATTTTAAAGACTACATCCATAGATTGATAGCTCTAGCCAATTCATAAAAATACTAGGCAATATTGATTCATGCAACATAATTTTTTTTATATATAAACACTAAGGAAATTTTCCAAAATATAGCAATGGAACCTTAATTTCAATTGGTTAAGCCATTTCGGACATTAAACTAAAAATATAAAAATGATTGTTTTGGGTTCTATAACATTAATAATAATAAATTTTCTTATATACTTATCTTCTATGTACAGACAGCGATCAGTTACAGTTTTATTATAAGTATAGATAATTTTTATAGTACTTGCAGTGCAGTGTGAAAGGATGTGGCTTTAAATATAATAGTTGTGGGTTCATATCTAGTCAGGGATTCCCCTGCAGTGAAATGAAATAATGTATTGATATTATTTAATTTGAATTATTTAAAAAAGTACAAAAATCTGCACTCCTTTTCTGTAAAATTCTATGTCCCGCATTGTTTTAACGGAGCAAGGACATGAAACTAATTCTACATCAAAAATGTACATTACATTTTTATAAAATCTAAGTTTATTTGTAGGTGGGAGATTTAGATCAGCCTAAAATTAAAATCAAGACAGACATATTCAAGCCCGACGACTTAGCGCACCGACCGGTCATAGAGAAACCTCATGGTGAGTTTCTTTTATATATATGTTTATTATTGAAGCCAGTGACTGTAAAATCGACTGGTTGTGGGTTCAATCTTCACTCGAGGATAAGAAGTATTTTCGTCACTCTGGTTTCGAGGCAAAACGCGGCGTTGAGTTCCGCCCCTCAACAAGCAATGTCTCCAGAATTCCGCGGAAAGTGGGGAACGGAGTTTCTTACCACTAGGTTCCCTCTACCTACCCTGCTGTGCGCGGGATATAGCGTGAAGCTAATTTTGATTTGTATGTATATTGTAACACACAAACCTACATAGACATTTACTATAATGTGACAAGTGATTTCATCAACTTATGTGGTCATTGAAACAATGTGATATAATATAGCTTATGAATTATTTAACAGTATGTTTCACTGAAGAAAGTAATAAAAATTATATTACAAAAAAAACAGTGATCTATCTCTGATTTTGTTTCACTTGTTATTTAATAGATTGCCAAAGTTAATTAAAAACTGAGTTATTTAATCTGATCAACATTTCTGAGTTTTCAATGAAAGAAAAGCAAAGTTTGAGTTGAGGCCAGTCATAGCGCAGCGGGCACAAGCTTGCAAATGTAAATGCCACAGTGTGTGGGTTCGATTCCCACTCGCGCAATTCTACAAGGAATGGACACAGCGTAAAGCTGAAAATAAAAGTATATACATAGATATATATAGCGGCTGAACATTATTTGTATTTGATTTTTATTATAACGTTATTTGGAAGATTGGAAAATTAAATGATATTATTTTCTGATTTTTTTTTGTTTTGTTTCGTAATATTTTTTGTTTATTTTCCAGATGCCACTTTAAAACCACTAGATATCGTGAAGTCAGCGGAAGTGCCTAAAGGTAATTTATTTTGTTCTTTTACTTAATTTATATTAAATCTACAGCTAAATAAAGATTTAATACTATTTCTTAGCACAGGTAAACTACTACTAAAGCTTGTAAGTTATAACTGATTAAAAATATATCTTACTTATAAGAATAAATTAATTTTGGGTTTGGGTACTTAGTTCATTTTTTTGTTGTGTTTTTAATTAAGTTACTTTATTCTGGATTTGATACCCACTTCTCTAAATGTATTTAAATTAAAATTATTTTAACTTTTCCGTTCTGGTAGATAGAGTGCGGCATTGAATGCCTAATTTTGAGACATTGTTGAATGCTACCATCATTCGACAATGTCTCAAAATTAGGCAGTGTGAGAAACTAATGTAAACTACTAGAAACTAATGATACAGTGTGAAACAGATAAATTCTGTCAATAATATGTGTAAATTGTGATTAATGAGATTATATTATAATATAGTTTCTTTTGTTTTCAGAAGATGTCCAAGCAATTCGTAGTGATACAGAGAAACCTGCAGGTAATATAACAGTTATTTTTTGTTTTTTAATTTTATTTATATATTATAGCTTGATAGAGCTATATGTAGAAGTTGAGTGTTTTTATGTTAATTAACATAATGGTATAGATATTCAGTCTGTCTGCATCCTTTAGCTACCATATAATTTTTAAAAAAAATAAAGTTGGAATTGAATCCACAACCCTAGGTGTTCACAATCAAATGCTCTCAACCTATAATATTGTATATTTATTTATTTTGAAATCTTATTTAAAGAACTAGGAAAACCCGAAGGACTGACAGAACCTGGCAAAGATGTTCTTCAGAAAGATCCATCAGTTACGCCGTCAGACAAAAGGTATATTATTATGAGTATGTAAGATATTATTTATTTCTTTTTTTTAAATGAGAACTTAGTGTCTTAATCAGATATTCTTAACCACTGAACTGTTGCAGTTGTTTTGTTTGTTATTCAACTTTTAACTTCTTACTGGCGTGGGGCAGTTGTGGGTTCGATTCACAGTTCTGCGATGCTGCTGTTTTGTTTTAATAATGGATAATGCATGGAGAACGGCGTATTTTAACACTCCACTTCTTAAGTGGGCATCAAATCTATAATCGTTGCGTTTACAGTCAGACACTGTCACACTGCCCCACGATGGTCTTGAAATTTATATTCTTTTACCAAAAGAAATGTTATTGTATACAGTGAAGAAGATAGAAAACCATTCAGTAGTCCAGAAGGTGCCAAACCTGGTATGACTCCAGGGAAAATAACGCCGGGATTAGAGGTACTACTTTTTTTTTGTTTAAGTAATTTTTGATTATCTGAAATATAATAAATTGTAAAAATCTCAATAATATATTGTCTCTATGTAATCTGCTCTAAAAAGAATTAAAAGTAAAAAAACCCGCAATGAAGTCTGCAGTTTTGCGCGAATACAGGGCAGTCACAATTCACAGTTAACGTTCCTTATTTACAATTTGTATGTCATGCCATACACATACTTACTTATTTGCATTTGACCATAAAGTCGCAAGTTAAACCTTTTTATTATATAAAATGTAATTAAATAATTACAGCCAAAAAAACGCGGCCGGCCCAAAGGCTCCACGAACAAGCCCAAGCCCCCAGGCACCCCCCCGCGGGCCCCTGCTCCCGGCGCGCCCCGCGGGCCTCCTCCTGGTGCCCCGCGTCCCTCCCCCGTAGGCAGGCCGCGTGCTCCAGGGTACCAGTATGCGATACGACCCTTCAGAAAGGACTTTTCCGGCATACAGTTTAGAAGGTAAGGTCCCAAAAGCTCCACTAAAAAGCCCCCCCGCACTCCCCGCTCTTCTCCCATAGGCTGGCCGCGCGGGTACCAGTACGCATTACGGCCGTTCAGGAAGGTATTGTTCATTGTTTTTGAAAGATCGGAAGTTCCAAAACCAAAGCAAGCCCCCTACCCCCTCCCTCCTCTCTGTTTTCTTACAAACCAAAACAGTGATTTGAATTTCCTTTCTGTTTATTCTACTTCTATGTTCATTCATTCACACAGGCGTTGGAGCGACGACTGCCTCGACTCGTCCCACATCCCTAATGAAGTGTACTTCGGCGACGTGCCGGTGCCTCTCTCCGTTCTCCACAACTACTACGACGCGCACGCGGAGAGAGAGAGGCTCGCGGCGCAGGCGGCGCACATCGCCGCGCAGAAGGCCGCCGCTGCGAAACTGGGCGCTGTTAAGCGTGGTGTGGGATTGCTGTCCAATGAGGTCAGTCTTGGACTAGTACACAATTATTTATTTATCTACACAATTATTTATTTACTAACCTGGATTACTAACGTGTTTTAATAACATTATCTATTTGAAGACAATATCTATACATTCATTCAATTCAATTTAATAAAACTTTTACAGTACATTATTTACAGTATTTTACATAACACTTTTATTGATATAACTTTATTGTTTATGAACCATTTGACATAACCAAATTCTAGTAAAAATGCAATAATAAAAACAGCAATTACATCGATTTAACCGTTTCTGAGATTGGAGTGCACAAACTGACTGATAATTTTAAAATCATTGTTTTGGGTTCTATTACATTTTAAAATGCCTCTAATAACATTTGTCTAATAACATTTCATGTATAGGCACCAATCAGTTAAGATTTCATTAAAAGTATAAAAAATATATGTGATATTATAATGAATATATTGATCCATTGGAAATCTTACTATTAAGGTGTATATGTATAATTAATATACAAATTGTTATTACTCAAATCATATAGTACACATATATTAAAAGAGCAACTGCAAAAAAAATATGTGAGAGTACAGTTTGTATTTTACAAATTCATTTGGAAATAATAAAAATGTTCATTTTTTTAAATTAATAGCATTTTCTCCTGCCAATTCATTATTTTTAGCAATAATCGTCTTCCTATAGCATAAGCAAGCTATTAACGGGCGTAGATCGTAAGAATTTAAACGTAATTCGGTAAGAACGTATGGCTTAGTTGTTAGAGCGCTTAGAAGCACAACAAGCGCCACGAGTTCGAATCCCGCTATGTAAAAAAAGAAAATTCGAAACATATTTTACTAATAAAATTATCAATTTGTAGGTAACAACGGTGGACTCTTCATCATCAGATGATTCGTCAGGGTCTGATGAAAGTGGGTCGGAAGAAAGTGATGACGTAAGTTTCTTATTTATTAAAGGAGGTTTTATTAGTACAGAAGTATGACTTAAAGCTGTGGTTGTGGGGTCCGATTCCCATGAGGAGGAATGAGTTATTATGTTTCCCCCCATAAGATGAAGTGTGACGTTGGGCTCTTCCACATAACATAAAATATCTCGAATTGATAAGGAAAACAGAAAATAGAGAAAAAGAAATATAAAAGTTTGAATAGAAACATCTATAATATTATACATTATAGTACATTTTCAATTTTTTATATGTGAATATTATGTAATAATCATATCCATAGGACATGCCACTCAAAAGAGGGCCTGGTCGGCCGAAGGGCTCTAAGAACAGCACGAGCCCGAAGGCCCCCGGCGCCGGCGGGGGTCCCGGCAGCGGGCGCCGCGGCAGGCCCCCGGTGCCCCCCGAGCTTCGGCAGCCGGGGGTCACTGACATGAAGAAGTTCTGTAAGGCTGCCGGCATACGATTTGATTATAAGAAACTTGTTGAAGGTTAGTGTTTATATTACTTTATCATTTTTAACCGATGCATAACGAACTTGTTGAAAATATTTTACCAATGTTATAATTTTCTTCAGACTTTCGTTGTTTTTGAGTTGTTGTTTTACCACATCATTTTCCCATAAATTGTTTTTCTTATTTATATTATAGTCGTTTTTAACTGCGGTTTCGCTCACATGGTAAAGTAATATATAGGAGTTGTGTATATGTTATACGACAATCATTTTATTTAAATGATAGTATCATACATTTGTTTGGATATAAATATCAGATATTTATGAAGATTACATTATGTCTTCAGTATTAAATATGTTAACTTAAAAGAATATCGTAAATTCTTGCATTGATTTTATTTGTTCTTTTTCCTCATGGCATTAATCTCGACGTATGTTACCAGGGTCTGCCTTCCTACTCAACCTACTCCACTTTGCACGACCTGTAACATGCTTTTTTTATAACTTTTTAAATATTTTTTTCATCAGGATGCACGAAAAACAAGGAGCGTGTAGCTAAAATGGTAGAACTGCTAGTCGCGGCGGGATTAGAAGGGAAACCCACTATAGAGAAGTGTAAAGCGCTGAAACAAGCTAAAATGGACAAGAAGGAACAAGAGAAATTGGCCAAGAAAGAGGCTAAGGCCAAACATAAAGAGAGTGAAGGTTGATTATTGATTTTTTTGTTATTTATTATATTAAGATTTATTTTAGATATAGATTATTGTGTGTTATTGTACTTCCTGAATTGGGCGTAAAGTGGGTCTATGTGAACGCGGTGTCTAAACACTATGCAGTACTAACATAAGTGGTGTGGTTACAGACGGGGCGGAGTCCGACACAGGAGGCTCAGGGGCACCCCGCCGGATGACGCGCGGCGCGACCGGCGTTAAGCCCCGCCAACGCATCGTGATCTCGTCGGACGAGGAGGACGGCACGCCGGCCGCGCGCCGCACGCTGTCCAAGCTGCGGTGCAGCGTTAATGATGATACTGACTCGGATTAGGTGGGGGTTTGTGGTTATTTTACGGTTTTTTTAGTTAAAGGAAATAATGGAACCCTTATAGAATTACTTTGGCTTCGTTTGTCTGTCAAGACCTTTATCTGAATAGGTTATGGTTTGTTTTATTTTTATTTTACGCTCTTTTCTTCGGTTAATGCAGTTAATGCGTCTATATACTGCCTGTTCTTTTTTAATTTTCAATTGATTTTTTTATTATAGAAAGAGAGACAGAAATTCGACTGAAAGTAATTTCAAATTCGTCTCAAAAGCCTTAACACTAGTTTTCGTAGCGTAGCTTAGCCATGCAGGATGCAGCATTATGCTCAAAAATATATAAATAGCTGTCCTTTTTTTTACAGATCGTCCCTTTCCCAAGGCTCCCTAGAAAGTGCTTCGATGGGGGTTCAGTAGAAACATAGAGTTAGCAAGCGGAAGCTTGGATTCCTACTAATATTAGGTCATTCAAAATTAATATACTAATTAAAGAAAACAAGGCCAGAAAAACAATTTTAGAAACCACCTAGCTGTATTTATTATATAGCGTTAATATATCATATTATTATTTTTTATCTATATTGTTAGAGTTGTACAGTACGGTCGACGAATCGTGGCTCCTGAAGTTAACTGTAGATGCTGCGCATTTGATTTTAGAATTTCGTTTACTTTTGATAATTTTCTTCCTTAGTAAATATTCTGCCAATGTTCAGAAAATCTAACTTTATAACGGCCGTGACTTGTCGAACGTACTATATATATATGGGAGTTTACGTCGAATTTTTTTCTTCGAACGCGACGGCAGCTTATTGTAGATGCGAGATTTCCTTTTATGCAGCTGTTAGTGTCAAATGTCAAAAAAATTGGTGGATTAGTTTTTCATATATAATTTTCAATAATTGAAGTTGAATCTTTAATTTTTCCTTTCGATGTTTCCATAATAACACATTTTGAATAAACAGTAAAAAACCGATTATCCGGGCTCACGAATAATTGTGATTAAGCAGTCGGATAAACGAATATCCAGATAATTGTATGTAGGAAGAAAAGGTTGATAATATATTGGACCTAAATAGTCAAATAAAATATATATAAACACAAAAATACGTTTGTATATATTTTATTAAATATATATTAATGTCACTTTTTTAATTTGTGTTTCAATCAAATATCACGTATACAAGGTTGATAGTCCGGATATTCCCGAATCTGTAAAACTGACGACCGGATAATCGAATCTCCACTACAACGATTTCCTTTTACACTGACAGTTTCATTGTATCATTGATATTTTATACATAATACTTGTATTAACATTTCATAGAAGTATATAGTGTAAAAGTGCATATATTGAATAGATTAAATATCTTTCATAATAGCCATAATGTATAGCTGGTGTGTTTTGCGGAGTTAAATTACGCAAAATTTCGCGATTCTGATCGCGTTTTAGCGACTTTTTTTAATAATGGCAGCCGTTACAATAGTAGTATGGTTAAAATATCAATGGAAATTAAAAATTATATTTATTGAGGAGTAGTTAGATGGAGGGTTATAATAGTGATTGTAAAATCCTATAGTAAGCTGACTATATACTGGATACTTTTTACATGTAAATAAGTATCTTTTTATACTCTGTGAATTGAATTTTATTTTATTAAAAAAATATATTTACATTTTTTTATTGTAAATTAATTTTCATTCTCATAGTTAGTTATTGTGCTGTCAATTTATTTATTTCTACAGAAATTTTAAATCTAAATTAATTTTATTATTATTTTCACTTTTTTGTGCTGTCAGTTACAGACAGTAGACATTAAAATAATGATTAAGTTAAATATCACTAACATATGCATATATTGTAATATTAAAACAATTTATAAGCACATATATTATTTTCATATAACAAGTTTAATTATAAGTTTGAAAATGCATTTGTTATCTTTAAGTCCACAGAGTTCATTTTATAAAAATCACTTCGAATAACGTTTTTAATTTAGTTTTTACTTTTTGACATTTTATTTACTTTAAATACGCTTTTATAAGTTTAAAATGAGTTTTATAATATAAATTGAACCCACTACTTACTATTCAATTTTATGAATTAAACATGATTCTATTTTTGAAATAGGATGACTAATATAAAATAAAAAAGATTTATAACTTTTTTTTTAAATAATTTGAATGCAATTTAGGCATAACAACTCAAATTATGAAGTTATTATAGCTTAACGTTTTTAAATATTTGGCTGAATGTCAGGCAACGTTTGCCAAAAAAAAATTTTTAGTTCACATTTTAATAAAAAAAAAAAGTGTAATGTATCCCGTGTACAGTCAACGTTAGTTACGAACATATGTAGGAAGAAATCCTCGCTCATTTTTATATATATTATAATATAAAATATATTTGTAGTGTAAACTCTATATAACGAAACTTGAGGGAATGAATCACAGTAAAAATATACTATCGAATTTAGAACATTTTTATTTTAAAGTTGGTTATAAAAACCATATTGTCTTTGTTATCAATGAAGAGCAAATTTTATGAATTTGAAACTAATATTAAAATCAAATAAATATATGCAACTTTTTATACTTATCGGAGTGCAATCTAAATGCTAACTAAAATACAATTTATATAGTATTTTAGGTAACAGTAAAGTTGTTTTGGTAATTATTATCAAAGTAGAATGATTTTGAAGCTTTAGGGACTTTGACTCATTTCACAACTTCACTTCTTTATGAAATTTTGTGTTGTTATATAGAATTTACACTATATTTATATATATAATATTATGTAATCGTAGAATGCTTAAGGCATGACTTTCATTTGTGCCTGTACAATAATTACGATGTATAAGTGTGTGTGCATTTAATTTTGTAGCGAAATGTATGAATTTTATATATGAGCAAATAAAGTAATCTCTGTTTAAATCGGAAAATGAATATAACATGTTTTTGGAAATCCTGTAAAACGTAACGGGACTCGAACCCACGCCTTTCATTTTCTGTTTAGGCGCTCTGACCACTAAGTCATACGTTCATGTCAAGCGAGCGATGAGCAAGTCGAAGTCGAAATTCTTACATGCGCGCGACTATTTAAAAAATATGGTAATAGTTTTTTTGTATAACTGTTTATTTAAAAAATATATATATTACTATATTTGCTTTTATATGATTAATTACAAGTATGGTGGGGGTGTGTGCAAGTTGATTAATTGATTGGTTTCGAACGGCCATTTTTGTTATTTTTTTTCGTTCAGTCAAAATTGAGGAAAAAAATGTATACTTTCATTACGGCTTTTATTATAATTCATTAATATATTTTTGAAAACTATGATTTTGTATAAAAGATTCAAAATGTGACAAAATTAAATTTAGACGGTAGCTATAGATAGAATTTTCCCCTTGTCACATTTGAATATTTTTAAAACAATCAATTTATCAACCCAACCACTCAATATTAGCATGTTGGTATATATGAGTGGAAATAAAATATACTTAGATATAGGAAAGAGTAAAAATATTAGTGACTATAAAACGGTAACACCAATAACTTGAATTAGTAACTTTTTTTAAAAAACCGTTGTATATATAACATAATATAATTATATGATATGAGAAAGAAATCAATCTAAATGTGTGTGTACTTTATTTTTGTACAGAAACGAGAGTAGGCTTTGTATATAGGCACCTAAACGAGTGAATGGAAATTTATAGTGAATGAACTATTATATAACCGATTTTGTAAGAATATTCCGGCAATTATACACTCGTCGCTTATTTTCTTATTATGTAGTTTTTTTAAATATTATTTGAGCCATAATATGTGTTTTTCGCTTTATCTGTATGTTAGTCCAAGATGGCGTCGTTAATTTTTTCATATTAGATATATTATTGTAATATAGTAACTGAATAATGCTTCCATATATATTATATAAAAGTATAGATAAAAGTTGTTTTCTTTACCTGCCGTATTGATAAAAATATGATATTAATATATGCTATGTATTTATAATTAAAATTATAAATATTATGTATTTTGAAAGTAAACAAAAATGTATACAACACAGTGATGCCATCTTGGAAGATTAAATGACATATTATTTCATTTTAAAACATATATATAAGTTTCATACAAATTAATGATTTTTTTATATACACATTATGTTGTGATTATTGTGATAGTACGAAATTCGAATCTCAAATGTTTCGAGTTTAGAAACGCGGTAGCAGCTTCATTTCTGCAAAAATAAATAAAATATATTTATTTGATTTTTCAAATTTTAAAATAAAGAAACAATAATGTTAATAGTTTTAAAAATTTAGACATCTGTGTGCCACCTTTTATTTTTGAAATAAAAAAAAACTTTTTAAATTCTTATTTATGTAACGTTATTTTTGTTTTTAAATCACAGTTTTAAATTAAGTAGAAGAGAAGAAGAACGCACAAACGATTTTTAAATGAAAAAAAGCCTTTTTGCTGTTTTTAAGATGCATATTTATGTTTTGAAAATAAAATGTAACTTTTAAGTGTCAACTTTTACAAAATCATGTAGTTTTTAAAGAGTACTATTTTTTTAATTCGTTCATTCATTCATTGAAGTTATATTTATTGTTTACTTACAATGCGTCACCATACAATAATCTCCAACTTGTCAAAATAATTTAATTATTTTTTTACTCACTAATTTTATAACAAAAATTGATATTATTATTGTTAAAAAAAGGACAGATATTACTAGGCTTGTTGTTTCTATTATTTGTTTTTTTTTATTCATTGCTTGGTGACGTCACTCATGCTAAAATTCAAAAAAGGTCCGTTTATATAATGACTAGTTAAAAAAGAAAATAGACATATATCTAAATAGATACGACAACAATATCATAAAATACTATTATTATTATTATATATAGATATAGAAAAAATAAATATAAAAAATAACTTGTAAATATTAATTAAGTTTAATAATTAAGATGGCGAATATAATAATACGTATATATTATTATGTAAGATATTTAGAAAACGTGTTTTTACCAGTTTAGGTGGTGACCACTGTAACTCGGCCTGTTTGACTTTTTTTTTTGGAAAATTATCGGTGCCTTTTTATAGTGGTCGAAGTTTGATTAGTCAACTTATTATTATTATTATCATAGGTATATTATTATTTTAAATATTATTATTATAATAGTATGTATAAGAAAAGATGCTATTCACCGATTGTGTTGTGTTTTCTTTCTTTTTGTTTTTTTTGTACCCGTTGTTGGCGTTTTTGGGATTTTTCACGCACTATGCCCATTTATGGAATCGTAGGTATTGAGTTAGAAACGAAAGACACATCTGGCAAGAAGAATCTATTGAGTTTTTAATGTAAATTTAGTATTTTTTTTGCCTAGAAATGGGTAACTTTAAATATACAAATATGAAACCCTTTTAAAATATATTTAAGAAAATATCTTTGAATTTTGAGATATATACGTATATGACCAAATCGAAGAATGTCAAATATTTTTAATGACTTGAGTTTAGATTTTTTTTTACATAATTGCAAGTAATGAAACGGCCATAAGTGTGTTGTACAAGCGAAGCCGCGAGCGGAACACTAGTTTTTATACACACGTCACTTAAAAAGATTTCCATCAGACATGACATCACATTATTTATTTCTTCAGCTGTTTCAACAGTATTGTAAAGTTTATTTTAGTATTTTATGTTCAGGCTTAATGAAAATATTAAAGGAGAGTTCAGCTGAGAATATTTATTATACATGGTACCTTTAATATGTTCAGTTATTTTAAAAAATTACAATTTGACATATATGTAAAAAAGAAAAATAAAGAACCTACCCCATCAGTGGTTGGAATCAAACCTACAACTATTGCGTGTACACGTTTGGTCAGATACTGCACTGCTTCGAATTATACTTATTGACTATAAATTAACGCTGTTTCCCGCATACAATGGGGTAGGCAGAGGGAACCTAGTGTTACGACACTCCGTTTCTCACTTTCCGCTGAAATCTGGAGGTGTTGAGTGGCGGAACTAAGCCGCGCTTTATCTCGACACCAGAACAATAATGAAAATATAAATTTAAATAAATATTTCATTTCCTCGAGCAGAGATCGAACCCACAACCAGTAGCGTGTACACTAACAATTGTGCCACGAATGATAGTTTTTGGTTTGAGAAGATACTTAGCTCTTTTCCTATAAAGATAGTGATGATTAAGCCTGCTTTTTACCCATCTCTTGAATATTTATCTATAGAGAAAACCCCTTTCAAGTACTTAGTGTGTTAAAAGTAAAATTAATAATACAGGAATTTACTATTATTGTTATTTCAGTGATATCTTTCAAGTACCTATTTTGTACTAATTGATTAAAATTATAATATAATTATATTTTCCTTTGGTATTGTTTATTTAATTTATAAATGATTTTTCAAGAAAAAAATAAGTTTAAAAAGTATTAAAAATGTGATCCTTTAAATAAATCTACTTTAAGATCAATTCAATTCGACAGACTTGTGGATTAACGATCTTGATTTTTTTCAGCTTCCCGATGTATCCCGCATGCAGGGTTGAGAGGTGGAGCCTAGTGTTAAGATACTACGTTCCTCACGCACCTCCGGATTCTGGAGGCAATGCGTGTAATTTTATTTTATTATAAAAAAAAACGGCAGCCTGCTTTAGAAAAAGCTATTGTTATTTAATGAAAATATGTGAAGTTTCATACGTAGGTATTACTATACTAATACATATTTTTTTCAATTTTTTTAGCTTTACGCTGTATCACGCACAAAGTCGGGTAGGCAGAGGGAACCTAGTGTTATTAAGACACTTCCTTTCTCTACTGTCAACTAAATTCTGGAGGCATTTCGAGTGGCGGCACTGAACGCCGCGCGAAGAAATGAAAATATTAAATATTTAATTTCTTCGAGTGGGTATCGAACCCATAGCCTGTCGCGCTTACAGTCACACGCTTGTGCCCCTGCGCTACGTCTGGCCTCAAGATTAAAAGGCTAGAATATCAAATATTTAGAAATGTTATATAAAAATTTAAAACATATTTTATGCGTTTACCTGTTAAAATGGGAAACTACGAGACTTAAATACCAAATCTGTAGCGTCGACAAGGAAAAACTATTTGTCAATATTATTTATTATTTTTATTATATAGGTAATGTGGTAACACTAACTAAATGTACTAATTTGGAACAAACAGATAAACAAATAAATAAATTATATATATATATATATAAATAATTTACTGGGTTATTACATTGTGAATAACTGAAGTGTTAATGACAGTTTTATATTTTTTGAGGAAAACGGTGGAGTGATTCGGAAAATTTTGGTCCATTGTTATGTCGTGACAAATTATTATAGTTTATGTTTAAAGTTTTATCTTCACGTGTTTAAATGAATTAAGATGTAGACAAGAGCGTTTCTGGAGAGGGGGGAGTTTAGGGGAGTCTGATCTACAGTTGTTTGGAGTTATAAGTATTATATATAGGTAAAGGTACAACATTCGTGGTTGAGGTGGGTCTTGAAGCAGATGCCCAGTGTGCGTGCATTGTGTGTTCGATTTCCACTCGAAGGAATGAGTCATTTTATATTTTTATATTCTTGTTCTGGTAATGAGATAATGGGTGGTGTTGATTTCCGCCACTTAACACGCGATGCCACCGGAATATAGCGGAGAATGGGGAACGGAAATATCTTAGTGGGAACGGAGTGTCTGAACACTAGGTTCGCGAGTTCCCTCTGCCCTGCTATGTGCGGAAAACAAAGTTAAGCTAAAAAATGTGTAGAGTTATGTGTGTATTTGCAGATATCTTTTTTTAATGTTTAATTCAAAATAAAGAGTTAAGTTACATTTAACACAAATATGCCAAACTTTCTTGATTGTAGCTTTGAACTAATTTTATCAAATGAAATCTTTGAAATCATCAAATTAATAATAAAACCTAGTGGTTGTGTTTGATTCTCGTTCTTGTTTACCGATATTTTCTTGTCTATATACCTATAGCTTAAAAAAATACTTTTGTAAATTAAATCCATTACAAAAGGCAAATAACACAATTTTCCTCAAAACTCAAAAATCACTGACCCATTTTAAGGAAATTAAAATGAATTATTAAATAATAATTATCATTGTTTACTGAAAAATAAAATATTGAAAACAATAAAGCACTTATTTTTAAGCCAGAAGCACTTAACTATATAAGTTACCTAATAGGTCTTTTTCACGTAAAGACCGCTCTTGGATCAACGCCAAATCGCAACTACAATCGATAATACTGCATGCAAAGTGATATGTTTGGTAATAAACAGTTTTTTTTTTCAAAATAAATAGAAGAAAAATTATTTTAAAAAAATCTGTTTCACGCGTTATCCCCCAGGGTAGGCAGAGAGTAGGTACCTAGTTTCAACTTTTCTCCCACTCAGTTCTCAGTTTTCCGATTAATTTTCAAGACATTGGATGATGGGTAGCGAAACTCAACGCCTTGCATTGTCTTGTTACCAGAGCGAAATAGTGTTTGTAATACTTACTTCGATTCGAAAGCTAAATGAATTAATCAAAGAACTGGACATTTCCTTTCCGATTGCGTCTTTTGTGGCGGAAGTCAACGCTGCACTTTGCCTCGTTACCAGAGCAAGGAAATGAAAATTTTTTTTATTAGATATTTTTTATTAAAAATTTTATTCCCTTAAGTACGAATCGAACCACACACAACCTGCTCCATTTACGGTCTAGACTCCTGCGCTACGATATGTTATTTATTTTATTCCATTTTATGAAATAAACTACAATTTTTCACTTGAAAAATCAATGTTTCACAATAATATAATAATGTAATACTCATCCATCCATTAAATCGACTTTTGCAGTCATTATACAAGTTACTTTATATTTTCATTATTTATATAACATTCTTCTGTCAGTCTTACTCAGAGACGTCTATTAGCGTTTATCTTGCATTAAATCAAAGCTAATATTACACGTGTATTAACTTAACGTCTATTAAACTTTAATTGAAATCTCTGAGAGCGATTAGGTATATTGTTTGTAATACAATGTTAGTGTAATTTTAAATTTTTTATGGTCAAAGAGTTGAAGTCTTCACAAAGTTGTGTCGGTTTCAAGGTGAAAAAGTCTCGTGATTCTTATATAATGAATGTATTACCTAGACTTAGGTACTCTAGTGTAGCCTGTAGATACATTTTAAGACGCTGTTTTTGAATCTATTAAATTTATTGTATATCAGCGATCGCGGTCTGGTTAAATCCAGTGCGGCGTTGAGTTACGCCTTTTCATGTTCTCATACTGGCTCTGGTTGCGCGGAATATAGATATGCTGTGGTTGACAAAAGGCATGCTGTTATTTGGTCCTGATCTTTCTTTGGTAATTCTTCAAGAGTTAAGAGAAAAAATAATAAGATTCATATCATATATTTATATATAATTTATTTTTTTAGCTTCAACTGTATCTGGCACATAGCTATCGTCTCTCATTCTCTCGCCGTGTCAAATTATTGAACACGTTCTTCTTCAGTCCCACCGTTATATTTTCGCTAGTACATGCCATTCATATATTTCTTCATTGCAGATTCGTTCAGTTTTGTAATGGTAAAACATTTTGGATTTACTTTTTTATCATAAATAAAAAAATACCGGGCAAGTGCGAGTCGGACTTGCCCACCGAGGGTCCCTACTAGTTTTAGGACAATAGGGAAGTAAGACTTATGAAAGTTGACAAACTTAACACACACTGAACTACAAATATAAGTTTGTAATAACTAATGTATAATATATAAGCAAGTTTTCAATTTTTTTATCAATTATTTATATTGTAATTTCTCACAGTAAGCAGAAGAATGATGACAATGCGACGATATTCAAACAAAATACAGCAAAATCTATGCATAAAATTTCTTGACTACATTGACCGTAGAATATTTGATATCAATTTCAGCTCGCTAGGTCATAGGTACCTCAACGCTATCTCAAAATAAATGATCTTGACAGCCATACAAAAAAAAATACTATAAAGATTCCATTTTCCCTATTGTAGTACGGAACCCTAAAAACACTATCAAATGACACATGCATCTTACGAGTACCTGTATGGTACGTCCTGCAGTTGCACATTTCCCACTACGCCAGCATTACGTAGCATTTTCTTAGACTTCCTTGAACTCGAGATAATACCTACATACTTATGTGATGCAATAATAATAGTTGCATAGCTATATGTAATGAGTAAGCTTGTCAACTATCAATTAAGATGCAAACTATATTTTTTTTAGCATCACCCTGTATTCTCACACAGCAGGATAGCCAGAGGGAACCTAGTGTTAAGACACTCCGTTCCACACTTTACCCCAAATTTTTCGAGGCATTATATGATAAATGGCAGGAGTGAACTCAACACCTGACTTTTTGCCTTGGTGCCAGAGCGAAGAAATGAAAATATTAATAAATAACAATTTATTTCCTCGAACGGGATCGAACCCACAACCGTTGACAGTCACACCTTTGTGCACCTGCGCCATGACGGCCTCTTAATTAGTTTTATATTTACTATCTAAACTTATTGTTCATTTTTCGTTTATATTGTATGAATATTATAAAATAATTCGTTAGATTTCATTCATTTATGCAGCGGCAAGCAGCATATGGGACACGCTTGGCTGGATGCGAGGATTACGTGTTCTATTACACTCGCAACTTGGTGTAAATGTGGTATCTATATTTATAATAATATATATTCTCAGTTCGAATTTATAGAACACGGCGTTGAACTCCGCCATGTACCTAAATAGAGAAGGGAATGATTTTAACACTTCTCTGTTTATTCTATAAAATAATATGTAGGTAATATACATACATATATTAATATAAGGCCCGTTTTTATAAATCGCTCGCAAGTCTAAGATCGATCTTGAGATGCTATTTTCATTCATAAAATTCATTGAAAACAGCAGCGTAATATAAATTATATAACAATTTAAGTAAGTTGGTACAATACAATACAATAATATATAAGCATAAATTGCATATGCATAAATTGTAATTCATAATAATTCGATAACAACTAACAATTAAAATGAAAAACAAATTTTACTAAATAATAAATACTAGTCTAAAAGCAAAATTTATAAAAAAGTTATATAAAAGTTATTAATTCACTAATAATTAACCAATACGATAAACCAAATCAGTCAAGTTTGAGTCAAGGCTTAACCGCTATATATTCCTTTACGTAACACAACCACACCAACCCACAAATACATTACCCACTATCAGAACCCTAGAAATATAGAATAGAAGTAAAGAAGCAATGTATACTACAACAAGGGAACCCACACACGCACAAAAGACTTTAGTGTGCTATCATTACGTAGAAAATGAGTTTTCGACCAATAGCGGAGAGCTATAAAGACACACCTTCATGCCATTTATAATTGGAAAAAAGGAATTTAGTGCGCAATCTCAGTTCATATTGAACGGCACGTCAGTTCGGGGTGCTGTCAAAGTTAGCTGTCAGTTGTCGGCGACGACTCGAGGCGTGTGCTCGTGCTTTCGTGAGACACGCTACTATGGCTCTGGTACGGCGGCTTGCCCTGAACGCGCCTAGGGGGTTCCGGGCCCTCTCGACACCCTCCCGCGACGACCTGGACCTCTCATTCAACAGCCCGAAAGATGCTTTCAAATCGAAGAAAACCAGCGAGCTGGTACGGGCGTACCTCGTCTACCAAATATGCTCGATCAATTGGATAGTTGAGAATAATGATATGGTGAGTGATTCGTTTGTTTCGTTATATAAGTAAATTATGGTGCGTTTGGAAATGCCTAAAATTAACCGGCTGTGCCCTTGAATTTCTTTTATTACGATTTTCGTCTACTAGTGTCAGTATAATGTCTAGAGACCGTCTTGAGTTTTGCACGTGGTTTGGTTCCCGTGTGGTGGTTTAACCGGTTGGTTGCGTACTTTTTTCTATAATACACGGTTGTACGAAAGAGTTTGGTTACGACCGGTTACGTCACAACCGCTAGCTCACATTCTCACCAACAAACGTTGCATCTGCTAATTCTTAGTGAAACTAAGTGTGAAAACAATCAATATTATTGATTATTAGTTCAAGTTGCCATTAGACCTACATAAGCTGAAATAATAATTATATAATAGAAAAAATCTGTGAATGAAAAGGGTGGAAATGGATTTTCAAGATGTTCATAGCGCATGCGTCGCTGTCCAGACACTAGGCTAGACTCCAACGACTGGGACCAGTGTTACCTAATACCTAGAATTCGCTGGCGTCGGCCTAACATCGATTCGGCACTTCCGTAGATGTTTAGGTTATTCAACTTTATCAAGACATTGTTCTCTGGTCTCTTCACTTCAATTGCAATTCTATACGAGTGCACAGAAGCCAGGTGGACTATATTGAACCATATTTGGTGTTGGTATCTCTTAAGGCATACTTCGTTTTGTTGTTATTTTACTTTTAGAGAATGAATGAAGAATAAAAAAGTGTATAATAGTTTTCGTTAATTCATTATGTACATATAGTTTTTTTGTACTTTCCTAAATTAGATTAAGATTTATTATTTACAAACTATTAACAATTATTTAAATAAATACTAAAGGTTATATAAAAAATATATAATAGAATTAAATTTCAAGTTTTATAAATTAAAAAATATTCTGGAAAACATACTCGTAAAAATTATAAGCATATCTAAAGCGAAACTGTAAATAATTTACAATGCCATTGATTAAGTAACAGCGAAAAAAAGATACAACTAAGTACTTATATCTTCGACAGCTGCTTTTTGCATTATTTTAATAATAAGAATATTTTAAAATTTTATTTTTTGTTCGTATATCGCACTTAAATTATAATAAAAATAATTTAATTCGGAAAAATAACCATGTTACAATAAAATTAAGATCTCCCTCCTTCGTATCTGCGATAGTTCTGTCAAATTAAAAATTATAGATTATAAATATTAAATTATAGATATTATTGAATTATTGAATTGAATGATTCATAAAAACATTTCATTATAATAACCTTGCTTTGTAAAAATATAAGATTCGCGTGTTTATATTTATATTCGTAATAGAAATATTTTTATTTGTTTATTTAAATTAATTATTTTATGATTTAATTTTCTCAATATTCATTTACATTTTTATATTTTAATATAAAAAAATATGTATGGTAAAAAGACTGTCATTTATGTCAGTATTTATTTTGATTTAAAAAGCATTTCCTTGAAACCCTTAAAAATAGTGTCCCAAAATAGAACCAAATTAAAAAAATATGTTTGATATGCATCAAATAGTCTTCCAATTACCAAAAATGAGGATGATAAAAAAATCCTCGTGACGCAGTGGTTTAGCGTCCAGTTAGCAACACACTGGTTGTAGATTCGATCTCCACCACATGAACTAGTTTGAAGGATATTGAGTTAATCCCATTATTTTCCTGATCTGGCGAATGGACACAATGTCTCTTGTTCAGATGGAAAGTGGAGAACTGGAATGTCTCTTTTTGTATTAAGCCAGCTATGACTTCTATAAGGGGAAAATAATTACAATATATTTAATAAATAAAAAAATATATTTCTCTATACTATAATTCAAAACAGGACGGAAAATTATGAATATTTATTATGTCATGTCATACTTTCGCGTCATATTCAAACATACTGAAAAATTACTTTACGCAATTTAATGTACTTTTAATAGGTTTTCCTTAATAATGTAATATCTATCGGGTTTTTCATTATACTAAGTGCTTTGGATGTATTTGTATGGAATAACCATTGCTGTGTTTGTTTGTGTCAAATGGCGAAGTGGTTAAGATATGGTTAAGAGTTAGGGGTTCAAGTCTGACGCTAAATATTTTATTTGTATTCAAACATTTTTGGCATCTTACAAAACATGACGTTGATAACATGAGTCTGTCTATACCGAATTATGGAGGATATGCGTGACGATAAAAAATAAGATTTTGAAAACAACGAGGTCGTAGTGTCGCATTGGCACGAGTGTGAGATTGTAAACGCTAAGATCATGGCTTAGATTCGCACTTGGAGAAGTAAAATATTTTAATATTTCCATTTCCTCCCTTCTCATATGCAATGCTTCGATTTGCAATGTTCGCAAAATTAGGTGTAAAGTAGGAAATAATAGGAATTGTCTTATTTCTAGGTTCCCAGGTTCCCACAGACTACCATGCTTGTGTGGGATTTAGTGTGTAGCTAAACAAAACAAAATAATCAAATAATATCTTAAATTACGTACATTATTTAGACGCAACTAGTGAAATCCAGAAAAAGATCCAAATCCAGAAATGTCTACATTTTACGAACGAAATTAAATTCTAATACAAATATGTACTCAGTATTAACTTTCTGTTTTAATAGCGACTGTTGAACAATTATTATCATTTGTAATCTTTATGCAAATTTACTCGAGTTTATATCTACATATAATTAATAAAATCAGCTTCCCGCTATATCCCGCACACAACAGGTCAGGCAGAGGGAACCTAGTGTTAAGACACTCCGTTCCCTACTTTCCGCCGAATGGTGAAGGCATTGCGACACTAGAGCGAAGGAATGGAAATATACATTTATTTGTTACTCGCATTTAATTTCCTCGGGTGGGAATCGAACCCACAACCAATCGTGATTACAGTCGAATTACTCACAGGCACTTGAATTAGATACGCTTTTGTTTTCATTCAGTATAATTATTAATTATCTTATCGTTCACTTACGAGAAACACGTGCTACTATGTGTATTGAGTATTTAATAGGAAATATATAAAAATATTTAGAATGTTAGTACATTCTATATATTTATAGACATAGGCCGTTCGTGGCGCACGGACATGAAGTTGTGACTGTAACGCAACGACTGTGGGTTCGATGCCTACTCGAGGAAATTAAATATTAATAAAATTTATTGAAGATGCATAAGATTTCGTAAACTAAAAATTCCAGTACATTTTTAGAGCGATGTAAATTTTACGAATGAATTAATTAACTACTTCAAACATGATAAAACCTGGTACACGCTGTTGTCTTCTTATCTTGCTCTTGATGGGACGATAAGTGGTTTTAAATCTGAACGAGATGTAATCAGAAGGAAAAGTTTAAAAAACATAATAAAGAACACGCTTTTCCTATACCAAGCGATACAAATGCTCGAAGCTATATATTGTACAAGGTTAAACTCGAATGGTTTACAGGTCATCTCTGAAGAGTTCCAATATCTAAGTCCTAGGTCCAGCATCACACCAGCTCGTTGATACCATAATATTGTATTGTCACATTAGCTACGTACGTGTAACTGCCAAATTTCATGAGAATATAATTATTACATGTGGTTCATATTCAGATTCTTAGATTTTATTCATAATATTACATTCATTGTTTGTACAGCTCGATCCGATAAAGACATGTTTTTTACTTAAATCCTATAAATATTTCACCTTTTTCTAACTAGGTTCCATGCTTTTACCATGAACTTCACGCCGTATCCCGCACACACCAGGGTAGGAAGAAAATGAAAATATTAATAAATATTAACACATTCCCCCGAGTGGGAATCGAACGCACGACCTTCGCGTATACGGTCACACGACTACCCGAAGAAGATTTTAAATAACATCATATGTCAGCAATGGCAGGTATTTTCCATAAAGTATAACAAGTTCGATGAGTTGTCCTAAATGATCAAATAAATATAAACTAGCTTTAGAGTTGTCGTAAACCAGTTTTGTATGGAAAATGTCAGTCGCGAATCGTGCACTCCTAATTGTATGCACGATAAATACTCAAAATCGCACTAGTTTTTTAGGGTTCCGTACGTTTTAAGGGAAAAAGGGAACCCTTATAAAATCACTTTGTTATCTGTTTGTCAAGAGCCTTTATCTCAGAAACGCTTGTAGATATCCAGTTGAATTAAAGTCATATACTTAGGTCTACGGTCTCTTGATTTCCTGAAAAAATCATATTTCTACATTTATTTTAAAAAAAGATATGGCTTTTTATAATGCAAAAATTCGGATATTTCGACAGGAAGAGAATCTAAATTAATAGGGTACTTCCGGCTGTCCTAGAATTATTAAATTTGGTATCTAGCATCTACAGGTAGTACTAGTTCAGAATAAAACTTAAAACCATACATTTGTGGTTAAATCCTAATAATAGCCTTATAACAGGGGCAAAATTTGGTATTAAAGCCGCTTGTTCACGTGGGGTATCAGATGAAAGGGCTCTGACTAAGCTAAACTTGAATTTCAGAAAGTCTCTTCAGGCCTCGAATTTTTGTACGGAACCCTCGGTATGCGAGCCCGACTCGCATTTGTCCGTTTTTTTATATACATATTGATTTAAATATATTTGTCTTTCAATCGTCGTAGTGCAAAGTGGTTGTTCTAATTCGCTAATAATTTTTAGTTTATACATAGAAAAGACGATATTGATTTTTGCTTTTACCTTAAAGATGTTACTTAGACAGAGATTTTTTGTTTTTTTTTTACTTTATTGTGGTTTTCTTATCGAGGATTATATTTTATTTATTATTGTTGATTTAGCTTCCCCCTATATAGCAGATTAGGAAGAGGGAACATGGGAACCTAAAGCTAACACAATCCGTTCCAATTAAGACACTTCCCAATTCTCCGCCGAAAAGAAGCTATATAAACGTAGAAACAATACACTAGTATTACCTAGAATTAATACCATTGACCTACATTTCTTTTAAAATAATTTCTTCTCTAGGTTGAATGTACTAGAAACAATCTACAAATAATAATAAAATATCTAGATCATTCATAGCTAATACTTGTGTTTGTTTTACCGTTACTGCGAACTGGTCAAAGAAAGCGTAAAGAGGTTACAAGTGCGTAGACTGTAACCGTGACGACGCTACGGTAGTGGGATCGATTCCCAATTGGGGGAATGAATTGTTTTTACTTGATCGTTCTGGTTACAAGCGCGGCGTTGAGTGACGCTACACTCTAGTATTCTTTTTTTTAAGTAACAGAATTTGTTTGGTGGATAGTGAATTCTAGAGTCTGTTCCATTATGGAAAAGCAGTTTCACACCATTGCCTGCACAGCAGGGTAGATGCAGGGAATCAAGTGTCAGGAAAGTCCGTTTCTATGTTATGCATAAATATAGATTAAGAGATTTATTTGAACTTGCAATTTTCTCTTTTTTAATGACATGATGAATGAAAAATGTTTTCTCTAACCAGAAAATGATAAAATAACAAAAATATTAAAAGTTAAGAAAGTAGATAGGTTTATATTGTACATATAAATCTTAGTGGGAAACGAACCCACAACTGTTCTGTACTATCTTACTCCAAAGACACCAAAATTGCGTCAGATATGAACGACGACTTAAATAATTCCTATACATAAATGTAAAAATCCTCTAAAATATAGGTACGCATTAAGACGCGTGTAGGTTCTAGAAAAAATACTCAGGACCAGTTTTTACTATAAAAAAGTTAGCAGCAATATCAAGTAAAAATAAAAGTTGTTGGATTACATACACTCTCGTCAATGAACTCCGTCAATTTTTTATTATATTGGAACCGGTTCTCAGCGGCAGACGGGCCCTACTTAAGGTCGGTCGTCTGGAAACACCATGGCCTGTAATGCTTTGGTTTAGAATTGATAATTAGATAAATGAGGGAAAGTGAATAATCCTTGGTTTATTTTATTATTAGCGACTGTGTGCTTTTTTCCGCATATAGCAGAGAGACAAGTTGGCCTCAAAGAAATTGGGGAACATCGGTGCGACACCAATTAGTCCCATTAGGGCCCAGGTTCCTTATGGAGTAATGCTGTCATCTCTGGGCTGGTGCACCCCAGTAGCAGCTTGACCCATTTGTATGCATACAACGTAGAGCCGATGAATGATCTGTGAAAGGCTTGACAATCTGGCTTTTCGTAGTTTATCATGGGAAATGATCTGGAGAACTGTTAGACCTTTTTCCTATCGTCGAACAAACTCAAATAGGTACCATCCAAACTATCTAGATACGTGGAACTCCATTACTGTGCGGTTTCGTAGGAACTTCCTTCCACGGGAGACGCGACATGCGGCGGTGTTTCCAGGTCGATACGACTTGGTTACTTTCAAAATGCGCGTTTATCGTCACCTCAAAAGCTCCTCTCTGGTTACAAGGAATCGTGAGCGGCGAAGTTCACTTACCATCAGGTACGCGGACTCGTTTGGCTTGATCTATCCAAAAAAACAATAGGACAGAGGGAACCTCGTGTTACGACACTCCGTTCCCCACTTTTCAAGAAATTGCTTGTTAAGTGGCGGAATTACGAGTATGTCTTAGAACAACGTATTGTATAATTCTAGACATCAATATACTTATATTTAACCAAATCACGTGTTCGCGAGAATTTTAAATAATGTGTGGAAAAGTTCCGTTTAAATATTCAAAAGGCGGGCGACCTTGTAGTGGTGCCAATTTTTTTGTGCTTCAACTCTACATGCATATATCGTAGTATTACATTTACACTTTTGTTGTATTACGATGAGTAGATCGATTACTTTTTTTGCACTCTCTCGCTTTTCTGCTCCCGCATACCAGACTACGCACAGGGAACCTGGTGTTAGGACAATCTGTTCCTTAATTTCCTTCCAACTTTCAAGACTGTATATTGAATGGTGGAACTCCACGTCGCCCAGACTTCTATCGACCAGAGCGAGGACATGGAAATAAATGTAATTATTTTTCCAAATGTGGTGGATTGGACTCACTAGATAAGTAGAACTAGACTAACTTCAGTAAAAGACTTTGGTTGTAAAGTCACTAGACCCTATCTGTTTTATATTAATCTCTTTAAACGAATTAATCGGACTACGGCGAAGTATTCGAAATGTTAGGTTTCCTAAAATGTATGATACTAAACATACACATAGGGCTAATACATTTAAAAAAAATTATTTAAAGTAAGTAATAATCGAGGAAAAACAAAAGATCTCACTTAAGGAAATAGAATATAAGAAATGGAAATATAAACGTAAATAAATATTTCTCTTCCTCGAGTGGGGATCGAACCCACAACCCTTCTGCCGCTGCGCTACGACAGCCTCGGCTTTAAATGAATCATACAGAAATTGTGAGTTATACTAGCAACAGACGATCGGCCGACACTCTTGGCACCCAGCAATAGTAGAAAAAGACATTTTAGAAACATCTCGCGTACAATGGCCAAATTGTTGTATTATATAATATAGGTACACGTGCCAGACCGATTGTTAGAGGAGACAGAGAGTGGAGTGAGGAGAGTAAATGCTACACACTTTAAGTTCTTAACGTTTTGTAAGATATCGTAATAGATATTAGATGTATATAAGTAAATATAGTGATAAGTGACTGATTATTCCTCGTTTCGCATATTGAAAAACATTGTAAACTGTGGCGGAAAGCAACGATTAAACATATATTTTTTTCTGTATCCCACACATAGAAGGGTAGGCAGAGGCAATTTTCCGCTAAATTCTGGAGGTGCTTTCTTGGACCGAGTAGATCTGAATATTAGATATTAATTTCAGCTTGAAAACCTTCAAACAATCACTAGATAAATGTCTTAACAGACAGACGGACAACACTGTGATCCTATAACGGTTACGTTTTTTCCTTTAGACGAACGGAACCCTAAAAACCGACATTATATTGTTATTTTTTCTTCTTAAGTAATTATATACCCTTATATGGGAAGTCAGTGTTTTTTCCCATCTTTAGTTATAATGCTTCTTGTAAATGAATAGAATTAATTAAAATTAAATCTGTCCGTTTGTATCAGTACAGTGTTTACACTAATAAATATTAAGATGCAGTGTGTTGGCCTCAATCGAAAATAACCTGAAGACTTGCCTGCAGCATTGGCCTCACGGTTTGTAGCGAAAGTGATCTATTTATAGGGAAGTATGCGCACGTGGGGTCTACATGACGTGACCAGGTTTCTGATGGCTCCGTCTTTTTAGGTTAACATTCATTTTTAGCCATAATTGAAATCTTTAATAAATAATATAATATTTCCGTTTTTTTGTAAACTAGCGAGCGTACTGTGATTACCACGGAGGAATTTGCTTACCATTCCGAAAAAAACATAGGTTCCCAGGTTCCCTCTTTCTACATTGCTATGTGCAGGTTCCTCGGAGATATACTATCATATCCAAAATGATTTTTCAATAAAATAATATGTCTACTTTATTTTTGCCGTTTGAAATCTCTGCTGTTAGATAATACAAATATTTATTACTATTTAAAATACAGTCAGTACATTTCAGATTATTAATTTCTTTAGTAAGTGCATTGTATATTTATAAAAAAAGAAGCAATTGCAAACGCGACGGTTGCTGGTTCGATTCCCACTCGACGGAATGAAATATTTACTATTTTTATTTTCTCGTTCTGGTAACGTGCCGTCTTTCACCACGAAATAAGTATTGGACGACGAAGTGTCTTAATACTACAAGCGAAACTTAACAACTGAAAACGTGTTCTTCAAGCGGGCATCGAATCTACAACCATCTTGTTTACATTCACACGTTGTCCTACTGCTTCATTCAAATTAAAAACTTGTATACATTGATAATTCTAATTTTTTTAGCATTTTCCCGTCGTTCTTTGCCTTTAAGCTTCATAATAAAACTGTAAGTATAGCTTCAACGTCGCGCCTTCGCTTGCCAAAGGCACGCTTAGCTGTAAAGTAAGCAATTACTTTAATGAGTGAGGTCTTACAGGCGCACCCTTTTACTCACAGATTTTCATAAAATTTTCTTTTTGAAACTCGGTAAAAATTTAAAAAATTATGTATTTTCTTTAAATTCTGAAATATATATTTTCTTTATTGTTATACTCTACAGTAGTGGAACTGTATAATTAATTATACATCTATATATATAAAATCGAAAGGTCACTCACTCATCTCGAAATCTCAGAAACTACAAGTGCTAGGAATCTCAAATTTTGCATAGGAGTTCCTTATAGGACGTAGGTGCTCGCTAAGACGGGAATTTGCAATATTCGACTTCTAAGGGGTTGTTTTTGGGGTCGAAAGTTTGTATGAAACTTCGTTACTACAAATGCTAGGAGTCTCAAATTTTGCTTAGACGTCACTAGGACGTAGTCATGGAGACAGAAATTAATAATAACATAGTTCACGCGGGTGAAACCGCGAGCGGGCCGCTAGTATAATATATAAGTACATTTTGGGATCATATCGTGTTACATTTAACAAATATATATAGAAGAATGACTTGTATATAAAATAAAATTGTCAATGACACTTCTATAATATAAAAAATGATGATGAAGTGCAAATTGGGGTCAATAAAAGTAACTTACGCTTTTTCCCATGGAGCAGAGTGGTCCCCACGATGCGACCAATGTTCCAGACATTTTGTGTTGTGTGGCGTAACTTAACGGCGCGCTTTGTCTGTTACCAAGGGAAAGAAATGAAGATTGTGTCGCTACGCCACGCCTTGCCTTATGAATTCGCTCGTTCTGTACTGATATATTTTTTTACGCAAGATTTCCGCGTACGTTTCCCAGGCTTTCCGGGCCTTTTGCCAATTATCAGAGACGAGTGTGTCATGAAAATGGTAAATATCAGCTGTAGCAAATTAATGTAATATTTGACAACAAAAATTGAAAATTGGGCGGAAAGTCCTTTTCCTTCATTTTGTCATATTGTACCTATTTTAATATTTACTAATCTATTCATTTATTTCAATAAAAAAAACACCGAAAATTAAGCCTGAAAAATTAAATAATCATCAAGAATCAGATCTGTTCAAAGCTAGAGTTCAGGCACACCCTGAAAAATATATCTAGATACGCCAATGATCTTAAGACCGGTCTCAAGATCGATCTCAGAGTTACTCGAGAGTTTTTAAATTCCATTTTAACGCATACATTACTGCCCGCATAGTGACAATGCTGATATGACATTGAAATTCGTTGAGGTGAAGTGAAGGACGCTCGTCTAGTTTTTTTTAGGGCAACTACAACATTGTAGTGTTCTAACATTACACATTTATTTATATCTTGTTTTATATAATATTTCTGGTTATGTAAGCCCTTTCGTCGGTTGCCGACCTTTTAGGGCTATATTAGGGAGCTTGGATCTATAATTCTATAGTACAGTCGATATTTATGGCACAATGCCTTGGAAATTGGGCGGAAAATGGAGGACGGAGTGATTTAATACTAGGTTTACTCTGCTTACCTTTCTACCTGCGGGAAAGGAAGCACGCAATAGCGTGTATCTAAAAAAATATATCTAGAAGTTACATACTTTAGTAATACAGAAAATATGTACCTACATTAGAATTTGTTGGAACTAACGCGATTATAGGCTTCGTTAATCTTGACCAGCTGAACGTGGTATGGTGGTTTAAACAAAATATTAGGTTTAAAAGAATATTTTAAGTTTTATCATAAAAATATATATTTTTTGACTACATATTATAGCATTTAATATAAGTGTTTATAGTATTTTAAATGTAAAATATAGTCAAGATCTTTTTTTTAGCTTCACACAAATGGGGAATGGAGTGTCTTAACACTAGGTTCCCTAGGCCTATCCTGCTATGTACAGCCTGAAGCTGATTTTAGATTTATGTTTTTTTCAATAGTTCAACTTTTGTTTTTTTGAACAGCTCATGAAGAGATTGCGCCAGGTGGTGGGCAACCGTCTCTTCGAAGTCATCATGAAGGCAACCTTCTATGGGCAGTTCGTCGCCGGCGAAGACCAGAACAAAATCAAGCCTACTCTTGAGAGGTGATCTTTAAATGAATTTTGACTGTTTGTTTTGGAAAATTACCACTTTCCACTGAATTCTGGAACCATTGCGTGTTGAGAGGCAGAACTCAGCGCCGCTCTTTGCCTTTGTACCAGAGCGAGGAAATGAAAATATTTAATTTACCCGAGTGGGAATCGAACTTACAACCGTGGCGTTTACAGTCACACGCTTGTGCCCTGGGCCACAACGGTCTCAATATAATATTTTTTATAATTTCACAGATTACGTTCGTTCGGAGTGAAGTCGATTCTCGACTACTCCGTGGAGGAAGATTTGTCCCAAGAGGAGGCTGAGAAGCGTGAAGTTAGGTGAGTATCTATTTTTATAGTTAGCTCTATGCTCTCTATACATATATCTATTGTTAAGACACTTCATTCTCATAAAGACACTTACGTTCCCAACTTTCTGCCAAATTCTGGAGGCATTGCATCTTGCTTCGCAGAACTCGTCGCGCAATATGCAATGCCTCCAGAACTTCTCCTCAGATATTTCACGTAGGTCTCGTTGCTAGAGCGAGAAAATGAAATTATTAAATATTTAATTTCCTCGAGTGGTAATCAAACCCAATACCTACCGGTCGCTACGTTACTGTCCCGCAACTGACATCAAAGTATAAATATACACCCCGATAATGCTAGCTGTAACTATTATTCTAAGTAGTTTGACAAATAAAAAAACAATACGAGCTTATTAGCCTGTGAAAAAATAATTATTCTAAAGTAGCCTTAAGCCATTTATAAAAAAAAACCGGCGCCACAATACGCGTTTACGTTTTGTTAGATGAGTATAATACATTTAGATCTATAGACGGGCGGTGTATGGCCTCTTTTCCAATTTTCTCATTGTTTCAAGACTTATGACGGCTATTCACTATGTTTACACAATTTTCAACCTTATCCTTAACTAGGAATAATGTCGAAATTTCCACACAAAATGACTGACTGAAATGAATCGTGATCGTAATGATGTTATAATTCAGAAAATCACGTGCAATGTCGTTATGAATTCCGTCCTTCGTTAGGCTGTAACTATTAATTCAGTATTGTTAATCTGTTACTGTTTCACTTGGAACTGTTTGTATGCACAGATTCAATATGTGTGTTGCCACAGATTATATAAGTATGTATGTGGAGATGTATAAATGCTAAACATTTACTAAATTATTTAAGTTTTATCCATTTAAACAGCTTTAACTTTTCTTGATCGTGTTCAGGCATAACAGCAAATTAAAATTAAATCAGCTTCACCCATCCCAGGGGACACAGTGGTAAGACACTCCATTCTTCACTTTCCGCGGAATTTACCGAAGCATTGCGAGTTGAGTGGCGGAACTCTACGCTTCGGCCTATCGCTTTGGTGCCAGAGCAAAGAAATGAAAAATATTAATAAATAATAATTGATTCCCTCGAGTCGGGATCGAACCCACAACAGTCGCGTTACAGTCGCACATCTTTGTGCCTTTGCGACACGACGGCCTTAAGTATACAAGTACGAGTATATCAGTTTTTTTAAAGGTATATCCCCTATAATAAGAAGTATAGGTAATATAATATTCATAAGATTATTATTGTTACTTGGAATATGTACCATTATATTATCAGTAATTTGTTAGAGAGGTGTTTATGTTTATGCTTTTGATTGCGTCTCTATAGGGTTGTCGATTCGTTGTCATCTCTAATACATTCTCTGATAAACAAATATTATTTATTGTTAGTTCCAAAAAGTTCCATAAATTATAAAATATTATTGCTATATTGATATTATTTGTCTATGCAATAATACTAGTTGATTTAATACTAAAATAAATATTTTAATTAGTTACTAATGAATAACGAATGTTCCAGAAGCTGTATAACAAGTGAGCGTTTGACGGAACTAATAAAAAGCGGTCCGAGGACTTTACAAGATTTAATCATAGCTGGGTTTTGATTTTCTTTTTTTCAGTTATTGCATTAGATTCGTTGATTTTTTTTTAATCTGTTATAGTTAATTATCTATTATTATTATTATTTAATTTCATATATTTTTAGATATCATCTTTTTTAGTAATTTTAGATTTGAAAGTAAATGTTGTATGTAAATTTAAGTACAAGTAATTATGGGGCAGTAATTTTACTAAATTACAATTAATTTACTAATTGTACAGTCAAGTATGGAAAAAAATCTATCATTCAAGACCTTTGAAACTCTCTTGAATTTTATATTTAATACTAGAATGGTTTTCCGAATAATAAAATATTCTATTGTATATTTTTTACATAATACAAAATTGAAGAAACAAATTATTTACACATTTCTTATACAAAATACAAAGAAAACCACCATTAAAAAAATCGTGCGACGCAATTGTACTTTGAAAGATGCCCATAAAGTTTTCCATAAAAATTATACAACTTCAAATTATGTTTTTACATTATTTATAATACATTTTAGTTAAATTTAAACTGAAAAGTAATTTTAAGCAGTTTGAGCCTCTATGGTGATAATTTTATGTAAAATAACCTGAACCTGTAATTTTTTTGTCTACTGACAGCCGTAAGTTAATTATTATTAGTGATTAAAATGTTAATTTGTATGTATTTAAAACACACTGTGGAATACGTTACTAACGCTAATGAACGCTATATTTTAAAATGTTTTTTATTTTATTGATACTACTCAAATTAAATGAAAAAAACTTACACTTTATATTAGCTATAAATGTACAAGCTTATCAGTATAATTTAAAGTAAATATTAGTTAAATTAGCTATTTAATTTATAGGAAGTCGAGAAATTAGTTCTTCTACATTATAATTTATAATACATTGCAACTGTACATGTGACTTTTTTTCATTTGTAAATTATAGTTATTGATTATCTTTATTTCAATTTCGACGTCATTGTAGGTATTTATTTTTCGTAAAATATTTAAAAGACTGGTATTTCAAAATAAAATATTACTAATATTTCTAATTTCATTTAGATGTTTTAAATCTCGTACGTTTAATTTATCACCACAATATTTAAATATATTTTTTTATTTCTGGATATAATTAATAATCTGTATTCCAAATGGCGGATCTCCCTGACAAAGACTCGGATCTATTATGCCTAAACAACGTTGTAACATGATAAGTTGTTAGAAAAGTCTAACTAAAGAATTTCGGACGTTCAATTATTGTGACCTACATGTGTCACATGTTCTCGACATCATTGAATTATAATTAGGCGAATTTCTCTTTTATTCTTAAGACTTGAAAGTGGATTTTTCTACGCACTGTTTTCAATGTCATTAGAACTAAAATAGGCAATTGGGTCGAGCGATTTTTGTCTATTTTTTTAAATAGCAATTTTTTTTTACATTTTGTTTGTCTATGACCCTATTTAAAGATATTTTTTGCACAAATTAAGAATTTGAAGAATTTGAATGATGTAGTTACTACTAAAACTAGATTCTTAAAAAATATATACGGAAATACAAACATTTTATCGGCCAAATTAGTCTCTTAATTAAATAATTTTCTAAAAACAAGATAAACATCGATTAAAATACACACATTGATTATATATTTCACTTTTTTAGCAGTTTTATATATTAAATCTTCTTATTTATTATATATTCAACGTTAATTCCTACAAAAAATAAATATTTCTCTCAATTACTGTCAATTAAGTGTCATTTAGAAAGAAAATACGTTTTTAGAAAACATATTATAAAAATACAAAAAAAATCTAATTTTTTTTCTAAAAAATCTACAGTAATTAATTAGTACTAGCTAGTCTTTGGTAATTCTCGATAATTTGATAATTCTCGATGAGAACTAAAAAAATATATTCAATCTTAAATTTAGATAGCACAATTTAAACCAGGATTTGATAATTAATTAATTAATTTATTTTGTTTGTAAATGTCATATAACGAGCCACGTCGAACATATTTTATTAAATAGATACGTTTTTTCTAGCATCACGCTGTACCCCGCATATAGCAAGGTAGGCAGAGGAAATCTAGTGTGAAGACACTCCGTTGCCCACATCGGGGAATCGAACCTGCAACCGTAGTCTTACAGTCATTTGATTGTGTCCCTGGGCCACTACGGCCTCTGAATGCACTCGCTTACTGATCAACCATGTTCATACTATACTTTAGAGCTTAATTTAATAATTACGCCAAATTATCAATAGTATCAGAATTTAACAGTATTTTTCTCATCAGCGCGTCGATCTCAACGTGTGGGGACCAGCAGGAGGAAGGTCAGCTCAAGCAGTACCACGTGGAGCAAAGGTTCGCCGACCGCCGGTACAAAGTGACCAGTGCTAGGACTTACTTCTATTTGAATGAAGCAGCTTGCGAGAAGAATATGGAGGCCTTTTTGAGGAGTATCGACGCTGTGGCTGGTAAGTGAAATATTTTAGGATCTTTTTTTCTAGTCTAGGTGCACCCTAATCGACGATATTGGCTTTTTGTCCTGGAATTCCTGTGGTGTCGGGATTTGTGGTATATTACTTATGTTAGTACCTACCTTCCAGATACTAGTGGATATATAATAACTAGACATTTTTCGTAGAAAAAAAACAAACAAAATTCCAGGTTTAGGTTTTTATTTTGTTGAGAACAGTTGGTTTATATAACCATAGGTACTAATATTTAAAAAATCAATCAAGCGGTCGAAGCCGCGGGCGAGCCGCTGGAATAAAAGATTATATAAATGTTGCCAGGATAAAACAAATGATTTGTTTGGGTTCTGAAATATTTTACCACTTAAATGGTGGACACTAATTTTATTCTGGTGATTTAGTTTTTCTCTATAAATAGCCAAATATGATTAATTAAACTATCAAAATCTTATTTTTTCAGAAAACACTAAAAGTACGGGTTTGATGGCAGTTAAGCTGACAGCTCTTGGCAGACCTCAGCTACTTGTAAGTATAAATAAATATTGTTACCGTTTTTTTTTTTTGGAAAAACATGAGGTCATCGTTGTGAAAGGGCACAGGCGTGGCGGTTCTGGGTTCGATTTCCACTCGGGAAGTGGAATATTTAATATTTTCATGTCCTCGCTCTGGTAACGAGGCATCAGCGTGGGGTACGTTTCACCACTCAACCCGCAATGTCTCAGAAACGGAGTGTTTTAACACTAAATTATCTCTGTCTACATTTCTTGCTCACTGCTTTTTTATATAAATGCATTTCTCCCATGTTTCAGCTCCAATTATCTGAAGTGATAATGAGGGCGCGTAGCTACATGCACCAAATAGCTGGTGGGACCGGAAACGTTCTAACACATCACAAGACTATCGAAGACCTCCAACGTTACCTCGGTGACCTGAGCTCCAAACCGGAAGTTCAGGATTTCATGAAGAAAATCACTTCGGATACGGAAGGGTGAGATATATTTATATATAATTGATATATAGATAGATATATATAATTTGCTGGCACGACTCATCGACCACCCTGTACATACGCATGTATCATACACTATCAGCATAGTATTGAAGTAACAAGATGTATTTCAGTGTGCTGCACTTATTCCCGTGGGACCGGTCAGTGGCGACTACTTGTTATCGTAAGCGTTGAGACGTAATGTCGCTAACTGTGAAACCCCCTTTTTTTTAATAATATATGTATATATACAGGGTGTAAGCGTAACGCGATCGACGGATCAGCGGATGTACTCGTATATGGGTAGGCGACGTCAGTAGCTATCCATTTCTCCGCCATGTCTTTTCAGCAATATTTGGAAATTTGTGTGTTTGTTTGTGTGCCAATTTTCGTCAAGAATCCCATTTCTTTCCAAAAATCCCAAATCCTCATATATCTACTGAGCCATTGAAAATCGTTTAACATACATGGATGTGAAATGGATAGATACTGCGGTCTTCTACTCACAGACAACCGTTGATCCGTTGATCGCGTTACACTCTGTATATACATACATATAATACTTACATATGGACCATACGAAATTTAATCATAATAATAAACAACAAATAATATTTTTTGTATATTTTTTAAGTTGCATTGAAATACATCAATTGAGAGTTTCCTATATTGGCGCTACCGTTGTAAATATAAATAAATACAATTGAAATTTATCTAAAATTATCCTACTTTATTCAACAGACTTATAATATTTGGATTCTACGAAAATTTAAATATTATACATTTATTAAATTAAAAGTGATTCTGAGAAAATAAATAAAAAGAAAATATAAATATTTGATTTGTTTTTTTTAAGTATTATACATATTTATCTTTTATTTTTTAAATTATTTTATTTATTAAAACAGTGGTCCATATGTAGATAAGCTAGATATTATTTATATTAGGCCATTTTTGTGGCTATGCTAGAAAGACATTTTTTATTTATTTATTTTTTAATCTTATTTCGATAATTTGATTGCTTTATTTAATTTCTATTCAAGCTTTATTTAATTATCTCTTTTAACACTTCCTAACTTTAAACGAAAACTACTTACATATTCGCTACTGATCTAACTATAGCCAAAATGTTTCAAATTCTAAATATGTCGATATAGTTTCTATATATAGGCATTTAAATATATAGGTATAGATATATTTAATTATAAATTAGTCATAATTTTATAAAGCATTTTGTTTAAGTTTATTTCAGTTTTTAATTTATTACTAATATTAACTTTTCTTTGAATTACACTTTTGTTCATAAATTTGTTTTTAATCAAGTTGATAGTGATAAAATCTACACATTCTCCATTTTGCGTCCATTATAGAATTTCATATAGTATATGCTTCACTTTGTCTAACTCAGTCCAAGAAATTTATATTTTTAAATGTGTATATGTAAATAACACCTTTAGTGGAAATCGAACTCCTAACCTTGTTAAATTTCAATTATGGCCTATGGCTTTAAATACATATTTACTATACTTAAATGATAAAAAGATTAAAATTAAAATAATATATCTTATATACTAGCTATTTGTGGGTTTGACAGATGAGTAATAAAATAGTTATAATTTTTTTTGTCGTTACTTCTACTTCTTATTACTTTACGTCCTTAATTTAAACTAAACAAAACCGGAAGAAAAAAAACGATTTTTTATTTAAAAAATAACAAGTTATCTAAGTCGAGATAGTCTTTATGTTTATGTATTCTTGCTAGAATTTGAGATTCATCGTTCTTTAACTTCAAGAGGAAAACAAAAATTCGTATAAATTATATTTAAAATAAAAAATGTAAAAATAAAGTATATGTAATGTTTTACTACTAATGCATCAAAATGTTTATCTAACTCCTCATACATCTTAATTTTTAACATATTGAAATTTCAATTACATAATTCCAGTATCGTCCACCTGTTCCCATGGTCGAACATTCTAGACAAAGACATGGGTCTCTCCGATTCCTTCCGGGTGCCAGACCCGAAAACCGGTCAGATGAGGCGTCTCATCTCCCAGATATCACCAAAGGAAGAGGAAATGTTCAGAAATATGCTCAGAAGGCTGAACAGCATTATCAAGGTGGCCAACGAACGTGATGTCAGAATAATGATTGATGCTGAACAGACATACTTCCAGCCAGCTATATCGAGGATCTGCTTGGAAATGATGAGAAGATATAATAAGGTTGGTTGTGTTGTTTTATTTAAATAGCAGAGAAGGCGAAGACGGGTCTATATTCACTTTTTTCTCTACTTTCGACACGAATTTAATAGTGTTCAGTAGCGAAACTTACCGTTTTTCTCATTTTAATTCCAGAATAAGTTCCTAGTATTTAATACATACCAAACCTACCTAAAGAATACATATAATGAGATAGTCACGGACTTGGAGCAAGCTCAGCGTCAGAACTTCTATTGGGGCGCTAAGCTGGTGAGAGGAGCGTATATAGAACAGGTGAGGGAAATAATTTTACAGAATACAGTAAAGACTCGATTATTTGGCCTTTTATTGTACCGATTCGGTATTATCCGGATTATCAACACAATTGATAAACAAAGATAGAAAGATTTATTATTAAAAAATGAGAATATTATTATTAAAAAATGTTTTATTAACCTACTTATGGCGTATATATTTTATTTTTATTAAAGGAACTTTCATAAAAAATATATCCACATTCATAAATTATTTTCTCGTTTTGTTAACATTTTTTTCTTATTTTTTTTATTCAGGAGCGTGCTCGAGCCGCCGCCATGGGTTACGAAGACCCCACCTGCGAGAGTGTAGACGCTACCACTAATTCCTTCCATCGGTGTCTCAAGGAAATACTTAGCAGGGTTAAGGTAATTTAAAACAAAATTTGGATTTAGTTTGTTTTTTAACTTTCTTAAACTTATAAAAAAATAGAAACCTAGTGTTAAGACACTCTGTATGCCACGGATTTTCCTATTTCGCGAAACGTCAATGTCGCGCTTTAACGCGAAAACTCAAACAACAAATTCCCACTCTGGCACTAACATTTATCTTGGTGCCAGAATGGGAGTTTATTACAACGAAAATAATTATATAAGTCGCGTTGACAGTTTTTGATCAACATGTGCGATCGCTTAGAGAAGAAAGTTAGTTATTACTGAGGTTGTGGGTTCGAGTACCACTCGGGGAAGTGAAATATTTAATATATTCATATTGTCATTTCTTCTGTTAACCAAGCCATACTACTATTACGATTATATGGGTATTACGATTTGATTGATATAATCTTAAACAAACAAACAAATAAATACAACTAAATAATATTTTAATAACAAACAGAATGAGCAAAACGACCGTCTCGGCATCATGGTGGCGTCCCACAACGAGGACACGGTCCGCTACGCCATACAGCTGATGAAGGAGCACGGCATCGGGCCCGGTGACAAGGTGGTCTGCTTCGGACAGCTGTTGGGCATGTGCGACCACATCACGTTCCCGTTGGGTGAGTTTAGTGATGGAAACTTTGAGAAGCTCTTGTTTATGGGAGTTGAGTTTTTGATGGAAAGTTTGAGAAGTTCTTGTTTATGGAATTTGTGTTTTGTTTGAAAATTTGAGAAGCTCATTTTATGGGATTTGAGTTTTTAATGGAATGTTTGAGAAACTCTTTTTTATGGAAATTCTTAATATGAAGTGTATTTTTTTCTGTATGTTTCTGCTTCATTCTGTATTATTCACATAGCAGGGTAAGCAGAGAGGTCTTGGCAATCTAGTGTTACGCTACTCGGTTCTCTTTAAGACACTCCCGACGAATTTTCGACGCAGCAATGAAAATATTAATTATTTCATTCCCCCGAGTGGGTATGGAAGCGAAAACTTCTACTAAGTGACCCTGCGCCACCAGTCCCACGGCAGCATTATGACGGACTATCCACACAAAAACATTTTCTTCAATTCGTTCAAGTAGTTCTGGAAATAAGCACGTCTAACCAAACACACCTACACCTTTCTATTTCATAATATTTGTATTAGTATAGATACATTAGAAATTTAATTTTCAATATATTTATATACTGTTTCAGGTCAAGCCGGCTACTCCGCCTACAAATATGTACCCTACGGCCCAGTGGTTGAAGTACTCCCGTACCTATCTCGACGCGCCAACGAGAATCGCGGGTTCCTAGCCAAGATTAAAAAAGAGAAAGGCCTCCTGTTGAAGGAGATATTCCGTAGAGTTTTCACCGGACAGATATTCTATAAGCCCGTCGGTAATTATACGCCAGTTTGAATAATCTGCCAGAATAGTTTAGAAGTCGTATTGTTCGAATGTTGTTAGCCATTATTTATTGTAAATTAAGAAAATAATTTCTCTATAAGGATTCAACTCTGTACTGAATTGATGCGAGTTTGAACCTTGTCTCACTATACAATATAAGTGTTTAAGCTCAATGCAATGAGGGCTTAGCATTTTTGTTTTTTTTTTCGCGGGCGTAATAGAAATGGACGTGTTGATTTTATTTTAATTATTGTTTTAGGTTATAACTATAATTGTTATCACAATCTTGTGTTATTAAAATAAATAATTAAATACAGATAATATATAAATGTCAATTTGACAGATAACCTCAAACATATTGGCCCTCATTGAACTATAATGCAAGCATACCAACATTAACTGAAAAATAATACAAAAAAACACAATTTTTTATGGCATATTCAGTATTGTTATACATAGTATTAGTCGATATGGCTTTTTAGAATAAATAAAAAGGCTAGTCGTTTAAAATAGAGCTTCATTGTTTCGGGATATTCTGGAATGTTTTTTTCTAAGGCGTATTATTTCTATAAGCGTTTTGTTTAATTTTTTGGCTGTTTTTTCTGTATCTGCAAATCAATATTGTGTCAAACGTTGAATAAATGTTTAATAATTAAATGTAATGTCTGATGTAAAACTGAATTTGTAATGGCCGTTAATTACTCTTTACTAGTATATTCTATTTGATAGTCAATATCAAAAAAAGAAAAATTCAAAAATATTGAGGCCATTAATCGATTTGATATCGATTTTAGAACTTTTTAAAATGTTAAAAACAAATATTAAATCGTCGTTAGTATAAATTATACAACATCGATTGTAATCGATAAAACAATGTTAAATAATTGTTACAATTTGGTGTTAAATATAAATGATATTACAAAAACCGATACTTGATTGTTTACTTCTTATTGATGTAATAATATGGAAATCAAATTGTCTATTCGTCGTAACTCGTTTGTATGTATATTTATTGTTCTCGTGTGAGTTTCTTTTGAATCTATGATTGGATCTGGATATTTATATATTTTTCTTAATTATTTTGTGTGTTTCTGTAAGAATTTTGAATTTGTACAGATTATAAATAATTTTCAATTTCAATGGATATCGTATTTGTTAGTTTAAAATTTCGTATCTGCTTTGTTCTCAAAATAATTTTTAGCAACTTTTATTTAGATGTGCTTATCAGAAAAGTTTGCTTTAAAGATAAATGATTTTGAAGTCATAAGACTTTGTTAATCTTACAGAAAAAAGCAGATTTGAAATTTTGTGATTTACTTTTTTATTTTGAATTTATGAATAAATTATTTATTATTTTATACACATTATTCAAATATTTAACTAGATTTTATTTTCACATTTTTATAATGGCTATTAATGTATTTGTAATATTTCATTAAATTCAATTTCATAATTCATTTGTATTGTATTATGATTTCTAATGTGCAATAGTTGTTATAACAACATGTATAATATATGTAATTATAAGACATCGGAATTGAACGGAATTAAATCGATATCAATTAAAATAATGAAATCGATTATAACAATAAATACGATATCTCAATAGAAACGAATGATTTTATTTTATATTTCTCGATACAATTAATTAAAAATAAGCTAGTCCCTTCTCTGAAGAGCTTTGTGTAACTAATTATCAAAGACAATAATGTATTTCTAAATTCACTTTTTAATGTTTAAGACCTATTAGAAATTATTTAGAATGGTATGTTACTTTGAAACAGAGCAATTCGAGGAAGGTTAATGCATTTTAATATTTTTTTTCCAGACATTTAATTATATACAATATTATTTAAATTACCATTAAGTTAAATCCTATTTTGTGTTTATTTATTATATTGTATGATTTAGTGAGTTTCGTCCAACGATGTATTAGTTAGTGGTGTTAACAATATATGCTCAATAGAAATGTTTGGATTTTTCTTTTAATTACATGTTCATTTTTAGGTGAAAATCTATAATAAAAAACAATTGTTTTTTTTTAATATAAAACACTGTTTTTTGTCAGTTCCTAATTTTTAAAGGCAATTTGACAGTCTATTTATCAACTTGCCTCGTAAATGCTTCGTAGTGTAGTCAATTGTTTTTTTTTTGTTTTGAATATTTTTTTTTTTTATGATTTTTGTGTTAATTTAATTTATAAGCTGTTTATTTTAGTATGTGCGCTAATAATTGTGATGCTAATTTAGATTATTTTACAAGTAGACATTTTAATAAAGACAAACTGAAATACTTATGTTTTTTTACCTGTCGTTATTAAAATTTAAATGTGATTTGAGTTCTACATAAAAAAAATTAATTTTTGATAATGTCACTCACATTCTATCATCTACTTATTTCCTATTTCGATAATATTTCTATATGTTAAAAATATTACGTTAGGTTTGTTAAAAATATGTTTTTAAAGTGATACCTAATTATTAATTAATTATTAACTTTACATTTTAACTCTTAAGTAATCAAAATTTGTTAACAATTTTTGCATACGCTATAGAGTATGAAGAGTCATATTTGGAGAACAAATAATGAAATGGATTAAATCAGGCCAGTCGTAGGTTCGATTCTCATTCGAGGAAATGAAAAATTTAATGTTTCATTTCCTTCGCTCTGGTGTTTATTTTAAAAAAGCAAAACATGGCGTTCAGTTCCGCCAAGCAACGCGTAATGAAATTCAGAATTCAGCGGATGCAAATGAGGAACGGAGTGCTTTCACATTAGGTTCCTCTGCCTTCCCTGTGTGAGGGATACAGCGTGACGTGAAAAAAAATATATTAAAACAAGTTATATTGATAACAATCTTTATTATAAACATTTAATACGCTTAATTAATATGACATAAAGGTTTTCCGGAAAATTACACTTTAAGTACAAAATTATATTAAATGATATAACTAGAACATCAAGAGCTTTTACAACTAGAATTCGCTTTTTTTTCTGTTCCAAAATTGTATATCATATAGTAGACATCCGATACATGCAGTACGTCCAAGAGGCGCGGAAAAAACGTAACGATTGTGGCTTCGATTCCAATTCAGGGGAATGGAATATTTAATATTGTCATATCCTAGGCTAAGCGAGGCTAAGCGCGGCGTTGAGTTCTGCTTCTCAATTCACAATGCCTCAAGGCCAAAAATTCTGCGGAAAATGGGTAACAGTGTGTTTCAATACTAGATTCCCAGGTTTTTTATACGTACCCAGCTATGTTATCTAACACTTAAGTAGCTGGGTACTGGGTAGCATGAAACTAAAAATGATTACAAAAACCAATGAATTATTTAATTAGAAGTATCTATAGTGCTATCTTTTAATAAGTTAATTTACAATTTACAAAACACTGCGTTCTCAACTTTTCGCCCAATTTTCAAGTCATTCAGAGTTGACTGGCGGAATTTAACGCCGCGCCTTGTCTACCAGAACGAGGAAATCATACTGCTTCTGCTATAAATTATAAAAACAACTTTGGAATAAGAAAAAAACATGAATGTAGAATAGTAATTATATAAATAATTATATATTTCACAGTTCAGTAGCCTACCACCCTGTGGGAAAATACAAACATTGAAAAAAGGTAAGGTAAGGTTAACAATGTATACTTACAATACATACATATATGTAGATAATAGGAATTTGATATTTTTGACAAAATTCATTATTTACAACAATAGTTTGAGAAACACTTTTTTTAATTCATTCTTTAATTTATACTGTTTTAAATAATAACAAGAAATCTTTCAGCATTCGTGTTGCAATGTATGGAGATAGGAACTGCGCCTAGTAGAGTTGGCAGATCCAGGGTTATCTTTCCGGGATATTTCTGAGACCACAAAGGAAATTAGAGTTCTAGTGTCGGATTCGAGAATAAGCTACCTAGAACTAAAAAAAAATAATCAAATCAGCTTCACGCTGTATCACGCCGTGTACCTAGAACTGTTGGTTAATAATTTATTTTTTGTGAAAATTATTTTAAATGGATAAACTCCTTCATAAATGTAATTCCAATTTTTAAGTACCTCTTTAAGACTTCGATTGAAAGATTAACATACTTTGACAATTTTTCCTACAACTTAGAGTCTATGACATACCAAAAATACAAAAAATAAAATTTATAGCATTAAGTAGGTATGACATACAGTTATGTTAATATATTTATTTTATAGTCAAAAAATCATAGTAATTACAAATACATTTAAATTTCAAACATTCAGAAGATAAAAGTTTTGCCTTTACATATTAGTACATATAAAATTCCAACATAATAAATTGAAATTGTGACATTAGTATAAAATTAAGTTAAAAGTAACAGATTAAACTAGAGTAAATTTACTTCATTCTTATATTATAAAAGATTTTTTTGTTCCAAGTCCGTAGTGAAATTCTACTAATACAGTCCACTGTACACAAATAGTTATATTAAATAGACACTTTAGTAGTTTCAACACATTTTATATTCCACACATTTTTTATTATACAATTAATATTGAAATTCAATATAAAATTCAGAACTTTGCTAGAATTGAACACCTTAAATATATGGAAAATTCTAGAATAATATGCCTTCTTCAGTTAGAAAATGTATATAGGATGTGCATAATATATTTCTTCCACTATTGTATACATATACAGGTTGTACTAAAAACAATATAAAGTTAATTACAGGAACAAAATGGAACAGAAGTATGAAATTTGGTCAAGATATTCTTGAAAATACTTAATAACCATTTAACCATTTTAACATCAACCTTTTAATATTTTAATTTTATTTTAAAATTGAATTCACACACTTACATAATTATTTATAGTCTATAGGTTCAATTGTCCGATTCCAGTCGAATTATATGCATACAATCATTTTGATCATTAATTCACATTTAAAAAAAACAAACACACTTTCTATTTATTTATATTTCAGTATTTTCCCTGTTTTTTTATGTTATTTGAATATTGTAATAGTTTTATTGACGAACATTAAATGTACTTTCCTTTACTATTGTATTTGAACGCTAGGAGCGATGTCGTTCCCCGCGGCGCACGCGCATCTCGAGCGTGGCGTGTGAGGCCAGCGCGGAGGCCAGGGCCAGGGCCAGCACTGCTAGCTGTGTGCGCACACACAGGAAGGAACGAGCGACGCAGGCCAGAGCCAGGCCGGCGTGGCGCACCGAGATAGTGGCGGACCACGGTCCGCGCCAGCCACCGCCACCGACGCAAATGCCCGCCTGCATAGATATAATACTTATGAGTAAAACGAACGAAAACGAAAAATAAAGTGTTTTATCACCAAATGTACTCAACATTTGGTGATAAAACACTTTATTTTTCGTTTCAAAGTCCTCGCATATTGCATATTTCAGTGTGGACTGAGGGAACCTAGTGTAAATGAAATGATTGTTGTTTCGATCTCTACTCGGAGGAATTAATATTTCCATTTCACAGCTTCGATAACAAGACGAAAAGAGACGTTGAGTTCCGCCACTGAACTTACAATGTCTCGAAAAATCGATGCTGCTTGGCGAACGTGGCTTCACATTAGGTGTAATCTACCTACGCCACTATATGCTAAAACCAAATTCTAACTAAGCAAACCTGCAAAACATCCCACAAAGCGGCACAAGCACCCCACGCGGCGGCAGCCACTGAGGGTAGTGCCAAGTCACTCCTCGCTGCCCTCCACCGCAGCAAGGCTAGCAGCAGTGACGCGTGTGCAGCGGCCCCGCCCGCTGCCAGGGCCCCTCGCCGGCCTCTAGCTGCCGCCATGCTCAGGGTAGCCGCGGCGAGGGCCTGGAGGGCCCCCGCACCGCACAGAGCTCGCCAAGCACCGCTCCAACCACCCACGCATACTCCGTACCACTATGAGGAATGTTGTCGTATGCTCATAGAAACGGACTGGGTGATATACTCGTAGTAAATTAATTTTATTTTTTGTTTTTGTGTTAATTTTGTATTTAGATGCGTTTGACTCTAATGAAAAATTATCTAAAAATCATCACTTTTCAACACAGTTTGGTACTACCACTCAACACGCAATGCTTTCAGAATTCAGCAGGAAGTGTCGAACGGAATACATTAAGACATTAATGGGTAAGGAGTGTCTTAACACTAGGTTCCCAAGTTTCTTCTGCCTACCTTGCTATGTACGAGATATAGTATAAAACTCAAAAATGTATTACTAATGTGATGTAATTTTTACGAAAATATTTACCTTAATATAAGAAGTATAAATAAATCCCTGTTGTAGTCCAATAAATAGCCCCATTGGAGCCCCAAGCAAAGTCCGTGGGTCCTTTATAACTGAGCGAGCATCGGGAGGAGGTGCAGGAGTTGAAGCTGCACCGTACAACCCAAGACAAGCTGCTGCAAGAGCCAGTGCCGCCCAAAACGCAACAAGAAACCTACGACCTTCGGAACTCAAAGACGTGCCCAGAAGAAATTGAACGCCCGGACAGCCTGCTGCACCACATGTCCTTTCCTATGAATAAATAAATTAAATAAAATTTATTCTGATTAACTTTGATTGATTAACTATGAATAAAATTTATTCTGATTATTGAGTATATTTTCAATCGTGTTGACACTATAAAGAGAGTTATTTCGAAATTATTAGGCAAATTTTTGATGTTTGGATTGACAGCCAGTAGAAAAAAATGGATAAGAGTGTAAAAAGGTATTGAAAGTGACGTCTTATATTTTCTCTAGTTAAAAAATAATCAAAGTTGTATAGAAACGAAAAAAGAAAATGGCTTACAAAAACTCACCTCATAATCATCATCTAAAGATTCGTCAGGCGACCATTTTGTTAATGATGAATTAGTAGGTAAATTAGACACCGATACGACATGAGTTTCTGGCCAAATTAGGAGTGCTCCACCTAGAAGAAGTGATCCAAACACAAGACCCAAATCCTGAGCTGCTCTGAGAGCTCTAAGGGCTCTACGTAGAGCAATCTTACGTCGATACTCATCGCCAACCGCTTGAGCTAGGGACGTGGCTGAGGCAAACAAAGCTAACGACATTGGGGATAAGGTTACACCGCAAATAGCGTATAACGGCAGCAAAATCGATAAAGGTGTTGCTACAGTATGAGCCACCAACAGCAAGCATACTAGCACATAGGCTGCTGTGATAACTATTCTGGTTCCTGATTTTTGTAGGATTAGAGGAGAAAATGGGGCAACTACTGCTGCTAAGGTATGCATAATTGCTAGAGGCATTGCTCCCGCCTCTGCGCCAGCGAACGCTGTGAAGGGTAAGAGTGCCGTTGAACACAGACCATTGGCTATACAAAGGAGGGTAAACCGTGAAACTAGGGGTTTGGGTATTTGTGGTGGTTGTCTCGTGATTAGACGACGAACGGACGCCGCCCCGACTGACGATGCAGCGGAGTCCTTGCGACGGTTTGCAACAACCGCAGGTGCCTTCGTTGGGACTTTTGATTTCTTCCACGGCCATTCCTTCTTGTATATAGTGCTGACAGGAATCTGAAAAAAATAGCAGTAAATGATAATTTTAAGTAAAATTTTGTCTAACTGTTCCATTGTCTTATTTAGGCCTATATTTATAAATCGTCTGGTATTCAACTTGAGATGCAGTTTTCACTCTTAGATATGTATGTGCGAATAAAACCGACATCTCAAGATGTAACTTAGACTTGAGATAGACTTTACAGTTATTATTACGAAAAACTTGCAATACGACTTGCCTTAATGTATGCTTATAAAGTTACAATGGTAAATGACAAATCTGCTCTATGATTTAATTCCCACTAGGAGGAATGAATTGGTTTCTCATTCTCGCTTTGGTAACAAGACAAAGCCTGGAGTTGAAGCCCGCAATATTTCGAAAGTTAACCGAAAAATGGAGAACGGAGTGTCTCAACATTAGGTTCCCTCAGAGCACCCTGTTATTAGCATACGGGAAACAAATAACCTGTGAGATGACAGTTCTGTTCCGATGCGGGTCGGAGACGGTCCGCGCGGCGGTGCGGATGCTCTGGTGCCGCGATCGCTCCGTCAGGTCAGGTAGGCTGCCCATGCGACCATCGGGTGACTGTCATCCGCGCATCTAATATCCTGTTATAAATACAATGAACATTACAAAATTAAACGTATATTGTTTTCCAACTTTCACTACTTTTATTTTTTAGACTACTTGATACTTTTTTAAAATACATTTTAGAAAACATATAACATTTTGAACATAGCGGGATTTGAACCCGCGTCTCTTGGAAACCGTCCAAGCGACAAAATGAGTTGTAACAAGCATTATAAGAATTTTGACGTAGTCCGATGAGAAAGTATGGCTTAGTCCGATGAGAAAGTATGGCTTAGTCCGATGAGAAAGTATGGCTTAGTTTGGTCAGAGCGCTTGGACAGTTTCCAAGAAGCGCGGGTTCATATCCCGCTATGTTAAAATTTTTACGTTCTCTAAAAAGTATTAGCCTATTTAATTTGTGACCGTCGCGGCGCAACTAAACAGCGTCCGACTGTAAATACGGTGATAGGAGGTTCGGTGGAACGAATTATTGTTATCATTTCCTTGCTCTGGTTACAAGACGAAGTTTCGTCTTAGGCTTCTCGAAAATTGTATAAAAATTGTATTCTAAAAAAATAAATATGAAAACGATTTTAATCGAAATCAAAATTATATTAACTAATAAGTTCTATAGACATCGTTCAATAATATTTTGTATATTGTAGGCGGAAGCCCTGATTGGAAGGTATCTAGTGTGTAGTGTTGTTATTAACTGATACATGTCACTTATTGCAATTACGTGGAACCTCTATCCGAGAACGTTAAAGACATATAGACGGTATGTCGTGTACCGTGGGTGTCTTGTACGTGTTTTCTTAAAAGCGCTAACCGCTTCCGATTTCTAACAATATATAATTATAATGACGTAATCACTCATCAGTAAAAGTTCAATATTCGGGGATTCCCCAATGACAGTGACATAATAAAAAATATAATTTCTTTAATATCATGTTTTCTATGCTAGCAACACTGGTGACAGACGTAATGAATTATTTAAATATGTAATAATTATAATTGATTTTTCCGTCAAAACTACCTAATAATCTTGTAAAATATACATTATGATATTTATTATTATATGAAAATTAAAATATATATATTTTTTAAATTTGTAATATTTGTCAAGCAAGATTTAAGTGTGAGGCTCATTTCCGCTTAATGAGTAATTAATTAAACAAAAAAATATTATGTTAGGTAGAAAATATCAATATGAAATTACACTTAATTAAAATAGTCAAAGACCGTCCGTCTATATCTATGTTAGAATTAACAATTTAAATTTATATAAAAAATCTATATATTTTTATAACTTACATTATTACTTACATTAACATACATTTATTAAATTAATTGTATTTATTGTTTCTGAATAGAAATTACTAGAATACTAACTATTTGTATTTTATCTGTGATAAGGCCCCTTGTACTATTCCGGTGAATCACCGAACTTATTTAACAAGGATCACAATTCAATGTAGTGATTGGGTTTAATTTTAGACAATATATCGATATTTTTTTAATATCTTTTATTAAAAAAGGCATTATAATAAATTTAAAAACAATTTTAGTTTTAATTTTTTTATTTTAATTCAGTATTAATGTATTTATCAATATTTATTGTTTCTCCATTACATTTGTTATTACATTTATTTTACACATCGCAGATGGAACAGCAAGTAATATTCATATTATTTCATAAATTACCTGCTGAGACAGCCTAGATAATAATACAGTGCTGGGGTATTTTGTGCAATACTAAAGTTATACATGTTGTCTGTAACATATATATTAACAAAATGACAAGCAGTTTGTTGTTACGAAACTTATTTTTGAAAAACAAATATTTGTAATGAAATTACTTAAAAGGAATAGTTTCTTCATGTTGTATCCCGCATGTACCCCACTTTCCACAGATTGCTGGAGATATTGTGTGTTGAGTAGCGGAACTCAATGCCGCGCATTACTTCGACACCAGAGCGAAGAAAAGAAAATATTAAATAATTCATATCGTTGGGTAAGAATCGAACCCACTACACGTCGCGTTTACAGCCGCACGCTGGTGGCCCTGCGCCACGACTGGCCTCGACGAATAGCAGTAAGGAATATAAATTGATAGAAATAAAAAAATGGAATAAATTATTTATTTGTTACAAATTTTGTTGCTCATTGAATAGTACACGAATAATGCGTGAAAATAAAAACAAAAAATCATATATATTTTTTTTGTATTAATAAATGAAGTAGTCACGTTCTCATCTTCAATTCCTCGCTTTGATAAGAAGACAGAATGAAACGTTGGGTTCCGCCACTAAAAAATGTCTCGAAAATCGAGACATTTTGCGTGGGGAACGAAACGACTTGACGCTAGGTTCCTTTTACTGCTCCTATCCTGCTATATGTGTGAATCAGCGTACAGCTAAAAAAAGTGAATAAATAATATTTAATCGATACATCTAAACGGTACTATGCGATAAGAATACTATGAACCTATATAACTATATATATATTAATTTTTGTTATAACATTCTGCCAGTACATTTCAGTTTGCACTCTGTAACAGTGGGCTGAATTATTTTATAAGAAAAAAAGAATATCAAGTATTATTTCTTCCAGTACAAGACAGAAGTAAAGAGGTTTGTCCATCTTTTATTTATTATTAACGAAAATTTAAATTGGCTATTTGCACATGATTCTCTTGTTATTTATATTACGCAATGATTAATTATATTCTTTTCTAATTACTTAAGTATATGTATCTTGTGGAGGATTATCTTCTTTAATTCCATTTTTATAAAGTTAATTTAAGAAGTTAAATTATCCCTTAGTGCTCTATTACACTAGCTAAGGACACTGGGCGGGACATTTTGGGCGGTGAAGAGTCCACATGCACTGGTATAGTCATATTCATAGCCAAGCCAAGCCGTAATTAAATTTGATAAAAATGGGGATGACTCTGAGTCCTATAAAAATGAGGTTTTCTTGTGACAAATACTTAACTTGTCGCCTGTACCTGTTCTATTTAATATAATAATGTATCAAATACAAAAATGTTTTATAATTTACTTTATATATACCTTTTAATTTTTATAACACTTAAATTCTAATATTTAGATTCTATTTTTTGGAAAATAATAATTTCTTACATTTTTCATTTTTTATTTTCTATTTAATTTAATTAGAATAATTGTCATTTGTGCACATTTAATATCTATATTTGATTTTTTGAAAGGGAACCGAATGCTAATATATTTTTCTCCGTCTCAATTTTAGATACTGCATGTCGGTGGAATTTAACACCACACTGTTTTGATAAATTTAAAAGTATGTAAGATAATTAATTTTTAGTCAGAATAGAATCTGCAAATATAACATTAAAATAGAATCTCTTTATTAAATTATATTCTTATTAAAAAATATTCTTATTTGGGCACTAAAGGCAAGAAGTGTTAATATAAGACATATTTATATTTTACTGACTTTCTTTTTTGTTTTAACTTTAATATTTGTTCGAAATATGTAAGATAATTAATATTCCAAATAATAAATTTAAAAAAAATCAAATCGGCTTCAATGCTGTATTCCGCACTCAGCAGGGTAAGCAGAGGGAACCTAGTGTAAAGACACTCCGTTCCCCACTTTCTGCCAATTTTTGGAGGCATTGCGTGTGTAGTGGCAGAACTCAATGCCATGCTTTGCTTTGATACCAGAGCGAAGATATAGAAATATTAATTTAGATGTATATTTCATCTCCGTGAGTGGGGACCGAACCGAACCCACAACCAGTCGCTTTTACAGTCACACTTTATGCCTTTTCATCAATTTACCTTTAATTAAATGTAGTTTCTAAATTTAACTTTTTCTTTTGTTTTAGATCAAAATGAGGATAAAATGCTTTAGTCACCTAATAAGTGAACATCTTCAACCATATGAGCTGAGGAATACTACAGTAGTAGTTGATGGCCAAAAAATATTTTATGATTTGTATGAAAAGTCAGGTCTCCCATTTGTTCTTGGATCGGAATGTGACAAATTTGCCGAGTATATAAAGAACTATCTTGAGATGTTTAAAAGAAATAATCTCAAGTGTCTCTTTGTAGTAAAGGGTGGTCATCAAAATGATCATATGTTAAAGGTACACTATGAAAGGTCTAGAGTAGATGGTAAAAAATATGAATTTCATGGTCCCAATGAAGGAAACTCATATATTCAGCCGGTCTTAGCCAAGGATATATTTTTAGAAGTTTTAAAAGAAATGGATTTTGATTTCACCATTTGTGATATAGATGATGTTATTAAAGTATGCTCTGACTTAGCTCATAGACTATCGTGTCCAGTTGTGAGCTTTAACATACAATATAGCTTTGGCCCAGCTTCATATATACCACTTCCACAAGGAACACAAATCGAGCCTCGCATATTTAAACGAGAACATTTTTTAAAAACATATAAAATTACATTAGAACAACTAATGTTGTTCATTATATTAACAGACATTGATATTTTTGAGGAAAATCTCTTTTTAGACTTTTTTACATCAGCTAAGATACCTTCACCTCGTATTATGCGATATAAGTCTTTACTTAAATGGCTGTCCCGCAGGAATTTGACTGATGCATTACATATAATATATAAATATATTTCGGAGTCAAATAAAAAAAAGATCATGGATGTAACACAAGAATTAAAAGATAAGTTTTTGACATGTAATGAAGAAGAGAGTGCAGCTTCACTGTATTTCACAGACAGAAGTCGTCTTGACTTCACTCCACAAGATCCACTTTGGTTCCAGAAAGGAGTCGCTTTGAAATATATCGCCATACCCTATATAAATATATATCATTGGAATCATGTTTGTGCATCACGTTTAGTAGAAGATTACAATCAAGAAAATACCATTATGTTTTCGATGGATATTATAAAATATGCCTTTGATTTGCTTAAAAATTTCAATGGAAAAAATATAAGCATTATTGACCGATCTTCAACCGAAGTAACACCAGAATTATTAGTTTTGAATACTTTAAGCAAACCGGAGTACAACGCTGTAAACTGTGTTTTTGAAAATGGTTGGAGTAATATAGATTCCCGTAAACTCTTCGAGCATTTCTTTATCGAAAAACTGGATTCCTTTAATTTTGACGCTTTAGAAGACGCACCTGAGGATGCCAGATTGTTAATAATAGCAATGGTTTATTTTACGCGAAACAAGGAGGTGGACGTGGAGGACCAGATGTGCAGTACAATGCTATCATATGTATTACTTGGGGTTATTGCGGACAAGATTGCTACCGATGAAGACATAGCCAACGTAAGCTTTTCAAATGGTCATAGCCGACCACTTTTAGATAATATAACAGACAAAAATTTAGCAACGACTGAGGATTGCAATATTGCCAAACATATTCTTGGAGTATATCAAAACGTGAAGGAACTTGAACTTCCTGCTATATTCAGTCGAAGGAAAGTACATCCTCTATTGCAATTTGAGCGATGCTTGCAAGAAATTAACTATCTTAACCAATTGTGTGGTTCACCATATGCTCCCACTCGATACAGTAAAACTTATAGTGCAACGTTTGTATATAAGTTTATAGACAAGTTAGATAGTGAGGATCCTGTACAAAGTATCAGGAACATACTGAGCCCCGCTGCCACTGTGCTAGCCTTCGTCTCGGGATTGTTTGAGATTTACAAAAAAATGTTGTATGATTATTGAGGGACTAAGACACTGATACTTTGTTTAATGTCTTTTTTCTTATAATATCTATTAATCTTGTAGTGTTATTCTTTTTTATAAAAAGTTAATCCTTTTATAATTCTTTATTTTGAAAATGATTTTTTGAGATTTGTTTAAAAAAAATCATTGTTTTTATAATTATCTTATTTTTTGTCTATGACCTTACAATAAGTGAATATTTTTATAATTAGTTGTTTTATACCATTGATTTTTATAACTTTACCTTTTTGTTTGTAAGTAATATTTTTATTTGACACTAATATTTTTTTCTACACTTAATTATTAGTATTCTATATTATAGTTATATTATTAAAAAATACAAACGTTGATTTGGAAGCTTATTGTTTTTTTTCGACTTTCCACAAGTTTTTAGAAAGCAGCGTCAGAGCCGGAGATTAAAATGCAGCCTTTCACTCCATGTAACCTTATTCGATTAAATTGTACAAAGCGCGGCGTTGAGTTCCGCCACTCAACACGCAATGCCTCAAGAATTCAGCGGAGAGTGGGGAACAGAGTGTCTTAACACTAGGGCTCTCTGTCTATCCTGCTGCGTGGGGGATACAGCGTGAAGCTGATTTTTTTATAATCATAAATCTGTATAGGGCAGATATCAAACCTTCTACTACTATTAATTGTACTTACTGACACAAAGGTGAAAATCCATTTGATGACACAAATCACTAAACACTAACACGTTTTGTTTTTCTATTTCATTTCTCACACTCTGTTCTCAACGATTTCTCTTTGATATGACTTTACTAAGAGATATGTTAAATACTATTAAGATGATAATATAATTACTGTAATATAAGGTATAAAGATATTTATAAATACAAAAATATATGTATATATCCCTCAAACACGTGTAACTCTCGTAGAACTATGAAAATACTGGGCTGGATGCGAAATCATGAATTGTGGTGTGACCATCATACTGTAGGGGTGTAGGATATATGTATAAAATATTAAAGAAATATATATAAAAATTATTATCAATATTTTTTAGCTTTACACTGTATCCCACTCAGATCAGGGTAGACAGAGGGAACCTAGGAACTTAGCGTTAATACACGCCCGTTCTCCATTTTTCGGTAATTTCTAGGACTGCGTGTTGAGTGGCGGAACTCAATGACACGCTTCACGTCCTCATCAGAGCGAAGAAATAAAAATATTCAGTCTTTATTCAGTATTTCATTTCAGAACATGGAAATCGAACCCACAGCCGTCGCACGTACTCTTGTCCTTGTGCGACGATAGCGTCACCTGGATTATTTCCATCTTAAATTCTATAGACCAGTTTTTAACATAGAAAAAAAAACAAAATTGTATAATAATAAATATGTACTTAATTCAGCTAATATTAATTTTATCCAATTAAAGTATAGTATCTTC
>JAEBDU010012576.1:0-22689 GCA_016802625.1 Heliconius numata | reverse complement strand
TTGAAAACCTTCGTGGTATGTAAGATCTACAGCACAGTCAGTAGCCGACGCGCAGCAACCACCGGCGCACGCGCAACCTAGTAAATTAAATTTTAGAGGTTGTTGAAACAATGTACTACTATTGTTAGTTGAAATTTTAATAAGAATTTTAAGAAGATACTTATATGTATGACATTTGAATTTGCCGCGCTTTTTGGTAAAATTTAGTTGTCAAGTGTTTTTTTTTTAATTTGGTGTGTTGTGAACAGCAGTCTAAGGGTGAGTTTTATTATGCGTTGAGTTAATAATTATAGTTTTTATTTTTTTTTCTTTATGCAGTTATTGTTTATCTTTGACATTAAATCGAATATTATTTTAACCCTTCTTTCCATATTCTATATATTTTGTTATTGAACATAATTATATTATTAGATGACAATGAGGTTCTCTCAAAAAAAAATTAAATTTGAACTCGAAAGCTCTATATGCAAACAGCACACTTAATCAAATCTCGAATGGGGATTGAACCCACAGCACGTTTACAGGCACACCGTGTCCCTGCGCTACGAATGGCCTCAAATATTTCAACTTTCATTTTTTCCATAGGAAATAAAAATACTTTTTTGGAAGACGTGAAATTTAATTAATTGTGGAAATCATCCAAGGGGAGTTCTAACACGCGTTGGGATCAAATCCCGCTACGACCAAATTTTTTTACGTTTTCTAAAAAGATAAATACAATACTGCTCTAGAAAAAATTATTATAGGATTTTTTTATCTAGAAACAACTTAAAAACTTGAACCAATAATTGAGTTTTCTTTGACCATATTAGCTTTTTATATGTTTTTTAAGTATTAACACGAAAAAGCGAATTCTATCCTTTTTCTATAAATTTAATGTCATATTAAATGTTGATATATTTAATATAACATTAGAAAATATTCTACCACAGTAAGTGGACTCGATCCTCGATCACATTTCCTAGAATAGATTAAGTCCACAGTTTCTACCAAGAAATTCGATGGATCCATCACGTCAATTGCACCAGCTATCATTATTATAGTATAAAGAAATAACTATAGTATGTGGTAATATATATTGTGACACAAATATAAGAAAAACAAGGAAAATTGCGTTAACTAATCAACATTTAATAATTATTTTTTAAATTAATAAATAACTAATTAAAATAATTAAAGTTTTTATATTATAATTATTTGTTGTGTTTATCTTTGTTTCTTTTGAAATTTATTTTTAATTTTTGACAACTGTTTATATTCCTAATCAAGTGCAGGTAATGCTAATATGACAGAGCGACTGTGGTTTCGTTACCCACTCGAGGGTATGAGTTATTTTCATTAAATGAAACATGTCATTTGATTCACCCCTCTTTATGAAGACTCTAGGGGTGACTTTTGAACCCTAAAAAAGCTGAACTTAATTTATCTGTATAGTGTATCTGCCTAGAATCAATCTCTATTCAAAACCTTTTTTTTATTTCGTCGCTTAATTTATTCTTACATAATATAACCCATATCTCTCTCGTTTCGCTACTCAAAACTTAGTCTTGAATTCGGGAAAGTGGAGTGTATTAACTCTAGCTTTTCTCAACTTCTTACCCAGAATACAGAATAATATCAGAACAAACACTCATATGTTTAAAATAAAAGATTTTTTGATTATTTTATCCAAGTATACAAAATAGAATTCGTTACTATTTAGTTCTCAGTACTTCCACTGAGCTATAATAGTGTTTATTGTATAGATATGGCCTTACTCGTAAACAAGTTGGATTCGTCAAGTCCTTGATTTCGTCGTTGCACTGTCATCGTGATTTTGGCAGTTAATTTTGTAATTGAAAATTTTATTACTAAAGTTGACCATAAATAGGATTTTATATAGTCTTTTTATAGAGTATTAATTTACTTTATATAAGTTCTTATATAACTATGTTTAAATGTAAGTGCTATCTTATTAATATTGTTATATTCTTTATGAGAACATTTAGTATTAAATGGCTGAACTCAGCAACGCTGTATCGGCTATTTATAAAATACTAGCGGCCTGCATGCGGCTTCGCCAGCTTAAACTCAAGTTTAATATATTATTTTTAAAATAGCTACAATAAGCTATTGTTTGATAATAAAATGATAACTGATCGTTTTCTATACGTGAAAGATAGGTATATATGTACCAATATGAGAACAAAAAAAATGTTATTGGGGCCAATATCATAGAACCCAAAACAAAGATTTTTTATTTTTTTATCTTTTTATTTGTTTATCTGTGGTTTGTGCACGCTAATCTGAGAAATAGCTTAACCGATTCAAATCCAGTAGGCAATAATGTGTTCTGGCAAGCTTATATAAAAAATTATTGTCTGTATTATTTCAATCCGTTCATAAAAAAGTTATATCGACGTAAAGTATTTTGTTAATTACTGTAAAATAACTATTTTATTGAATTTGGAATTTGCATTCGCATCGTGTAGTTTCAGCAGACGAAACCGCAAGAGGTAGGTAGGCAATAAATGTTTCCATAATACATTTTCTATCACACGGCTAAAGCAGAAATTATTCAGCCACATGTACAAGGGCATAAAACTTAAATTACTGCTGGCTGAACGGCGGTGAACATTTGCTTCAGTGGAGATTAAAAAAAACAAAATCTAGTCATGTGTATAAAAAAGGCCTTGGCGGTAAAAGTTGACATAAGGCTGTTATTAAATTATACAATAGGTTTTTTTTATTATTTAAATTTAATTATTTTAAGGAAATCAAGATTTTTTTTGATAATGATAATAGATTAAGTCATTATAAAATTTTTTTTTTCATTATAAACTCTTCGTCGACGCCGTTGTCAGCCAAATTTTCGAAACAGCATGCTAAGTGGAGAAACTTAAAACTACGTCTATCATGCAAGTAGATGAAGGTAAATTAAATATAACCATTCCCTGAATGGAGATGGAACCCATAACCGTCGCGGCGACAGTTCCTGCGCCTTCAGCACTGCGGCCTCTGCGGAAAAAAATCAGTAACTGCTTTAAAAACGTAACAATGACTGTTTGTTCTGTAATGATACTTACGACCCTGAACTTCGATACTGGTCTTGCAAGTGAAAGGATTGGACAACACTATGCAATAAAGGAAATAAATTAAAACTTTTAGATTTAAACTTTTATTTTGTGGGGAAAGAGTGTCTTCAACACTGCCTTTTGTCCGGCACTTTCCGTCGAGTTCTTGAGGAGCCCAACGCTGCGCTTTGTCTCGTTACCAAAGGGAGGAAATAAGGATACTAAATATGTACTTACCCCGAGTGGGTATCGAACCCAAGACGTACCATCACGTTTACATGCTTCTGCCCCTGCGCCATACAAAGATTAGATTCATAAAACGAATAAGATGTTCTAGAAGCTAAGCCTGGTAATGTTAAAATAATATAATTAATCATTTTTAAATTTAATTTTAATTCAGTATTATGTATATTGCATATATCTATCCGGCAGTCTGAGTTTCTTACGGATATTGACCCGTACTGCACGTTGGGCAAACCACCTTTTCAATGTCATAGATAATATTTATGAAGAAAAAAACTAAAGCCAACAGCTACTTCCGGTTTCAGGAGATACTTATCATCAGCCTGTCCTTCTTCTTCGGAAGATATTCATCATCAATGTCCACTGCTGGACATAGGTCTCTACACATAATTTAATATTATTTTTAAATTTTCCTTCTTTTGAAGTAATTGAATAATTATATTTAAAACATTTTTTTTTTGTTTATAATAGTGCATTTATGCAGTTGTGTATGTTTTGAAGTCGGTTCAGTTTTGTTTGTTTTTTTTTTTAATATTCCTTTTTTTATACTAACATTTTTTCTAAGTTAAACACCAAACAACCTTTTGAATATAAATAAATCATTCTATATATATAAATATTTTCAAGCAAATAATAATTTTATTAAATGACTTTATTATTATAATATTGTTTACTTATATTCTATTCTTATATTGCTAACGAAGTAATTGTCCATTGTCGTAGCTTTTTTGTTCATTTCACTACTATAATTATGATAAAATAATTTTAAAATTATAATAAAATGATTTATTTTTAGTATGATTATGTTAGAATTAAAATAAAATCTTCATTTATATACAAAATCGTTTCGTTACTGAGTGACTGTCAGACAACCCACTAACTATACCGATATAGTTAAAATTAAGGATAAAGAAGAAGGTAAAGAAGTGTGAGGGAACCCTAAAACTACTTATTTATTAAAAAAACAAATGAAAGTCGTATAGAGGAAAAAATATAGAGAGATCCTAGTTTCCGTTTTACAGTCGAATTTAAAAAAATCTATGTTTCTTAAGAAAAGTAAGTTAGTAAAAAAAAATATTCTTTATAATACATTACAATGCGAACTAAAAATGAATATATTATATGAATAAATAATACAATAAACCTTGTTTTAGTCAATTTGCAAGCGCTAATTATAAACAGGAATATTGACCTTAAATTTACACGGAAATAGGTAATACTACGAGAAGTTGCTTGTATTAACTAATAAGAACTTTAACTGACTACTACAGAAGGAGGTTTATTATTGTATTAATTGAAATCTATATTGGGGCCAGGCGTGGCTTAGGGGCACAAATGCGACAAATTGTGGGTTTATAGCATTCATAGAAAAACAAAAATACAAACAAATTAATAAACTGACCAAAATGAAAAATAACTTTACTTAAAATAAGTGTGTTGCGTCCAGAATTCGGTGGAAAGTGGAGAAAGGCATCTTAACACTACTTCTCTGCCTACCCTGATGTGTGCGGGATACAGCGTGAAGCTGATATATTATGTATAATATTTGTTTTCTCGCGTATCCCGTCCTTGGTTGAGTTCACACGTTTATTTAGGCCTACACATACTAAAACCTGCGTGTTCTGTGTATTTTAAGAGATATGTAATTAGTTGGTAAAACGCACGCGATATCGTCGATTCTTATATTCGTTGAAGATCAGTCTAAATATATTGTTAATTTGAGGCTAGTCGTGGCGTTTAGGCACACGTGTGTGACTGTAAACGCGACTGGTTGTGGGTTCGATCCCCACACGAGGAAATGAAAAATTCACATTTTCATGCGTTGTTGCGTGTTGATAGGCGGAACTCAACGCCGCCCTTTTGCTTTGACACCAGTGCGAAATAATACATTTGTCTCACAAGAAAATTATTTTAATAAAGTAGAAGAAGAAAAGGAAATAATTATAATATAATCGTTATTTCCGTTCTCTCTGACCACCTCGCTAGGTATATAGCGTGAAGCTAGTTTAGTTTTATAATCATTACCTTAGAAAATAGTTATCATTATGTTAGAAAATTTATCATTACCTCAGAAATAACTAAAATATAATCATTCTTCAATTAGAGTTCGAACTCACAACCATCGTGTTAAAAGCAGGACTCTCCTACGGTGCACTATAGCCTTTTTAATGCGGAATTAAAATAAATCTCGACATACAAATATGTGGGTAGATATATGTATATTAAAAGTAATTTATTTCAATAGAATTTGACTCGTGACTACTGCTTGCGGAAATTACGACAATTACAATGTCATTGTTAAGATCTTATTGATTGATAAGCGAGCCGTTTACACGTTTTCTAATGACAATTTAATGGATTACTCATGTTCTTTTCTACGGGATAGTGGGTTGAAATCCTGAGGTAGTTTATTGATATATTAAATATTGATTGTGTCAGTCGTGGTGCAGGGTATCATAGGTTGTGGGTTCGATCCCCACTCGAGGAAATGAAATATTTATTTAAATTAATCAATCATTTCTATTCTGTGGTGTCCAGGCAAAGCGCGGTGTTGAGTTCCACCACTCAACACTCAATGCCTCCAGAATACGGCGGTACCTGGGGAACAGAGAGTCTTAACACTAGGTTCTCTTTGCCTACCTTGTTGTGTGCGGGATACAACGTGAAGCTGATTTTTCTTTAACTTAAAAAGACTTTTGAGTTCCACCATTCAACATGTGTCAAAAATTGGGCGGAGAGTGGGGAACTGATTGCCTTAAAACTAGGTTTCCTCTGCCTATCCAACTTTATGCGGGATGCAGCGTGAAACAAAAAGAAACCTACCATAAAATCGAACCTATAACCTTCGCTATAAATAACATAATATATATAGGTAGTAGTTAATGGTCAATGTTAAGGGAGATGTGTAATCAGTATACTGCAGCAATCAGACACTGGGCGCGAAGGCTTGGAGACGACCTTGGCCCAGTTGGTGTCTAATATAATAACGGCTATTGTCTTTCTGTACTACTAGATAATGCGTAAAAAATATTGTTCTGTAATTTCTATTTTTTATTTATTTATTTGTAAGTTCGAGTTCTAGTGGCACAGGGGCACAAGCGTGCGTGTAAACACGACTGGTTGTGGGTTCAATTCCCACTCCTAGGGAGAGACTTTAGTCCAGGCCCTCTAGGCCTAGTCCAGCTTTGCTTAGATTTGTTTGCATGAACGTTTTTTTCAAGGTACATATTTACTCTAAAAAAATTTTGCGGTGCACACATACACTTGCGAAAATTAAATGTTTAATATTTTCATTAAGAAATGGAAATATTAAGTATAGTTTCCCCCGATTGGGAATCGAATCCACTACCGTCGTGCTTACAATCCCACGCTTGTGCCCCTGTGCCAAATGGCTTTAATCGGTAAAAGCTAGTTATTTTATAATTTAAATGCAAATAATACAATGCAACTTCCATTAAGAAAGTAGATATCTTAATAATCAAAAGTATCCATTTTGAATTTCAAAACGAGGCGGTGACAATGAGATACAAATATATATATTTGAATAATCTTTCTTTTCATTTAAGAAAAGAATAATAATGTTGAGGGCTTCGTGGAGGCACGGTTTGTGGTTGTAAGCGCGGCAGTTGTGGCTTCGGTTCTCGTTTGGGGGACTTTTTTTTTCATTTCATCGTATTGGAAACGGGACAGAGCGCGGTGGTATCGTTACTCGTCACACAATGATTCGAAAATTGAACGAAAAATAGAGAAAAGAGTGCCTTAGCCCTTGCTACTCTGTGTTATATTCTTTTTTTATTCAATGTTATTGAATTTCACCAACTGACTATTTTTCACAAAAATATACGAAGTTACTTTTAGCACTAAAATATTTTGACTTACTGCGCTAAATGTAGGACACGCGCAAAGATAAAATAATCATAAAACAATATTTCAAAATATTCTTCTTTTACTCTATAACCTGGGTAGACGGAGGGAATAAAGTATTAAGACACTTCGTTGCTCACGCGTCACCAGTTTTTCAAGACATTGCGAGTTGTGTGCAGGAAGGCAACACTACTTTGTCTTGTTGCCAGAGCGAAAAAAGATTTAATCTTCTTTTTATGATATAAAAGTTTCATATTTACGTAGCGTAAATATGAAACTTTTATACCACGATAGCTTTTTAATTGTTTGTTTTTTTTTTGTTGGCATCATGCAAATAACGGGGTAGGTAAACGGAACCTGGGCACCTAATATTAAGATCCTTCCATCTACACTTCCGCTGCACACTTTCCACCGAATTCTTGAGGCGTTAAATATTGAGTGGCGGAATTCAACGAGGAAATGAAAATATTAAATTTCCCTGAGTGAGAATAGAACTAACAACCCCATTGACAGTCCACATTTGTGCCCCAGCGCCAGGAGGGCCTCTTAAATAATTATAATTTTCATATACAGGGTGGAAGAGGCAGCGCTCCTTTTATATGCAGTTTCATATAGGGTACTTCAAACTCAGAACTAAAAAAATTAACTTGGTACCTCAACAGTTTGGACGTAGGATTTTTTTTCATTTCACGATTTTTATCCATACCTGTATTTCGTGTGACGCACACATACGTATGCGACGTTGCCGCTTTGACAGGTAAGTGTGTGCGTGCCTATGTTATACTTTACAAATGGCGTTTTATTTTAAAACTATTATTTTATTATTTATTATGTTTGAAAAAATAACTTTTTCATTTTTGGGAATTATTTTTTTTCTGAACAATATTAGGCTTTTATAGAGTAGTTAAAACTGTGGTTTCATTTAAAGTGGTGTTGACAATTCATCCTGTATATATATATAGTTGGTTTATAATCTACAATCTATAGATTCATAATTGTATTCAAATTTAGTTTAAATATATAACAAAGTAATACGTTCTCCTTGGACTTTGAAAGTATTTGTGACCTACTTTTAAAACAATTACCAATAAAGTCCTGCAGAGTTATATTTAAATATATTTCTATGTCCTGATAAAAAACGATTTTTGATTATAAATTGGTACCTAGTTGAGGTCAGTCGTGGTACAGAGGTTTGTGACTGTCAACTTGACTAGTCGCGGGTTCGATCCCCACTTATTTAAATGAAATATTTATTATTTATTGCTTTACTGGCGTTGACTTCCGCTACTCAACACACAATGCCTCCAGAATTCGGTTACGCTTATTCCTTTTTAATATTTTTTTTATCAGCTTCACGTTGTATTCCGCACGCAGAAGGGTAGGCAGAAGCAATTTAGTGTTAGGACATTCCGTTTCCCAATTTCCGCCGAATTTTCGAGGCATTGCGTGTAAGAGTAGCTGAACTCAACGCCGCTTTTGCCTTGGTACCAGAGCAAAAAAATTAAAATATTAATGAATAATAATTCATTCCCGCGAGTGAGATCGAACCTGCAACCGTCGCCTTATGGTCACACATGGCCTCAACTCTTTAGCATAGATAACTATAAACCATTAATAATTGAATACGCGTCTCTTATTGTTCATAGATTGTCTACTTTCCACCTTATAAGGTCATTTAGGTATTATTGTGAAGCCTGAATATACAATACCTAGATGATAATTGTATTACGAAAGAAACAGATTTTTTAACATCGATTCTTTTCCTCACAAAAAATCCCTGCATTTAGGGTTTCCATAACTCATAAGAAAAAATGGAACTCTTATAGGATTACATAGTGGTTTGTCTGAACAACTATGTAAAATTGAATGTCTGAAGTGAGAACTTAACAATAAAGGAAACAATTCGAAAAGTGATTTCCAAGAAACAAAATCATTATATACTTATATTTATATTTTTATTCATACAAAATATATTTTTTTACATATAAGCGTATGCCCGCAAATTTAAGTTTATCAATTTTATAAGTTGTCTTTCCTGTTGACCTATAATCCTGAAATTGGTACGGAAGTCTCAGTTAGCGAATCCAACTCGCACTTAACTAGTAAATATAATAATACGTATTAAGCTATTATTCCACACTAAACACAAAAAAAATCCTTAGAGAACGTATAAAAAATTGAACACATTTGGACTAATGTCTCGTGGAAAGCGGGTACGAGTTCAGGAAGACCTAGAACGTCCAGAATCATTTATTCCATTTTTTTTTTATTACAGCCCATTCACATTTAGTTCAAGCAATATTATCAATAAAGATATTTTAAATCATAAACTATATGGTAGAAAAACTATACATTCTGAATATAGTAGTTCATAATAAGGGCGATCAATACTGAGGGTTCCACTACCAGGCATAAATAGATTGGCTGGGTCTCACACGTGAAAGCGTTTTGTTTGAAATGGGACATGTTTCCAATACCATATACCTGGGCAAGTTAAAAAAACATGGATTATTTTTTAGATAAATTTTTAGGTAAAAATTCTTGCATTTTGCAAATGCAAGAATTCTTGCGCAAAGTTGGGAACGGAATTGTTTTGTTGGGAACGGAGTAGGCTCTGCCTATCCTGCTATATACGGGATATAGCGTGAAAATATATTTGAATAAAGAATATTTTTAATTTAAGCCTACAAATACTCTACGCCAGTCGTAGCCAAGCATGAGACTGTAAACGCTACAGGAAGTGGGTTCGATCCCCACTCGAGGAAACATTTTCATCTTCTCATTCGGACGGACTGGATAATGGGGACCAGATGTCTTAATGGGAACGGAGTGTTTTAACACTAGCTTCCTACCCCGAGAAGTATGGGACACCTAGTGACGTTAAAAAATATCTTTACATTTGCGTCATTACAGTTGATGAAAGTAAACCAATTCTGTTTTATCAACATATGTAAAAAGACAGTAAGGACGTTGGAGAATGTAGACGCCGCCTTGAACTTCTCGCCTTGTGTCTGGAAATGTGATAGCGCTTTCAAACTTTACCTTAAAAAAAGTCAGTTTTATTATCTGGATTGCATTATAGTCATTTTTTTATCTTAATCATTCAGTCAAGTCAGTTATGAATGAAACTGTAAAGCAGCTTATATTTCCCTTTTCTCTGCTTTCCATGGATTCATATCTCATCATGCCATATTAGAAGATTCGGAGATAATTTTCTAAGGAGTTGCGTTAAGTTCCGCCAGTGCCTTTAGAAGTAGGGAATGGAAGTCTGCCTACCCTGCAAAATATAAAGAAGAAAAAGGAAAGAAAATAAAGAAGAAGAGGACTGTAGGTTATGGGTTTCATTGAAGAGACTTACCCGATGTAACATAGCCTAGTACCTATATATATGTGGGATTTTTTTGTGTGTTTAATTTAATAATAATAGTTCAAAAAAAGTTTTTTTTTTTAGATTCCGAGCATTATCTAAACCAGTGCCAACCAAAAAAATTGTTCACCTTTAAAATATATTTGTAAAAATACTTCAATATCTAAAACTCCAACCTCCAAACTGAACCAAAGTTTTACTAAAATCGGTTCAGCATTGTGGATTGCACAATCGTGCGTAAACAACGAGTTATATAATTTTATTGTAATATTTTTTTAAAAAATATAGGATTAACAAAGACCCATGACCTCATTATATAATAATCTCAAGACCTAATATGATATTACTTCTTAGCACGAAGGTCCTGTAGTTGTATTGTTATTTGTTATGCAAGTTGATTGCGAAAATTGATCTGAAAAAAAAATTCCTAAAACCGTAGTGGCACAGTGTAAACGCGACGACTGCGGGTTCGATTCCTACTCGAGGTATATAGGATTATAGGTTTGATTTGACCATGCGAGAGAAGCAGCGGGTAAAGTATATAGTGATATCTTTATAAACTGCTATATTTTTTACGATCGAATTAAACAAAAATAACTTTATTAAGTTACTTACTTAAAAGCAAGGCTAAGGTCAAAATACTGTCACGATACATACAAATAACAAATATTTATATACAGATAACAAATATTTATTGTTATATATATAACAAATTATATTATTAAAAAAAAATATGATGGATTAACTTGATTCTATCATTTTCAATTATTTAAATATTGCTGCCGAATTAATTATAGAAATAATTTTTTCAGCTTCTCGCTTCTCGCTATAGGAAGATAAACTTTGAAGGATTCCTAGGAGAAAACACTATTATTACTTTCCACCTAATTTTAGAGACATTGCGTTTTGAGTGGCGGAACCCAACGACGTGCTTCGTCTTGTTAGGGCATGAAATTTAAATAATTCATTTCGTCAAGACTTACAATATTGTGGTCAACCTTATATATTTACTAAAACAATTAAGCCTGAAAAATTTAATTGAAAAAAAAAATCATTAAAATTATCTCTCTGGTGTCGAGGCAGCCATTGCGTCCAGAATTCGGCGGCAAATGGGGAACGGAATATCTTAAAACTATGGATACAGCATGAAACTGTTTTTTTTTGTAATTTTTAAATTACGGATACTAAATTAGGACATTACTTTGGACAACCTTCGCAGAGCTTATGCAAATGAACGAGGTGGTTATGGCGAAACTAACAACTTCCAAGGTTTATTCGTTTCCGTATTTGCTATATCTATATAGGCATATATCGATTTGGTCGGTATTTGTCTTTTTAATTTTATGATCTGTGCCTCATAAAAAAATTTAACAGGCCTCTTCCTCATTATCTCTATCCACGAATGAAAATAAAATCAAAATTATTTCTTGAATGGGTAATGTGAAACCCAAAATGAAACTTAAGTTTTCATAAAAAATATATGTTAAATTATATTTAAAAAAAAAACGCTTAAAATTAAAAAAATATATAGAATCTATAAACAACGCTTAGGCACTTAGAGATTAAGCCCAATTTGACTGTAAAATAAAATAATAGCGTGAAGATCTCATTCAGAATTTCCAAATAGATCAAGAAGTACCATACCAGTATATAGGTGGAAAACGAAGATACTATATAATATTATGATATAGTGATATCTCCGTTTTAACGGAAAATTCTTCTTTATTAAAGGAAAAGTATATGAATAAGCAATACTAAAAAAATGCGCTAACAACCATCGTTCTCAGCTAAAAACATTGCAAATGGACAAGGACATGTAATAACTAAAAGTAATGTTCCTTATTAAAATTCTAAGCTTCATAAGATTTGAATTCTAAATACTTAATACCCTTGAATATATACTTAACTTAAGTATTCATTGCCGCTAAACGTTAGATACATGTGTTAAATTTAAATGGATTATTAAAATATTATGAAATTAGGTTAAATTTGGGCATTGCGTAATTGGATTTAACTTGTATTTACGCGATATGGGTTTAAAGTAGGGTATTATGGGTTAAGCAAAGCGAGCGTTGAATCTGTTGTCGATTCTTCTTAATATAACTTCCCTTCGATTTCGGATGGTGGTAGTATATCGGATTCACGTTGTATCACGCACACAATAGGGTAGGCAGAGGGAACCTAGAGTTAAGACACTCCGTTCTCCATTTTCTGCCAAATTCTGAAAGCATTGCGTGTTGAGTGGCAGAACTCAACGCCGCGCTTTGCCTCTATATCAGAACGAAATGGAAATATAAACGTACATAAATATTTCACTTCCTCGAGTGGGGATCGAACCCACAACCGTCGCGTTACACTCGCACCCTTGTGCTGCTGCGCTACGAAATTTTTATTATTCAAAAATGTTTAAAGAATAATTTGAATTTAAATGTAAAATGACTAATAGTTAATTAGCAAACACACATTAATTCATTAGAAAAAACATATTTATGACGAAACACATAGGCGAGTGAGAGAAGGAGAGGAGAGAGGTACCCCAATATAAGACTATTCACGTTTTACAAATGTCCCACACTTATAAATAACATAAACTTCCTAAACACACATACATTATTTTTCAATCTAGTCAAAAGCTACTCTTAGATTTCCGATCAGGATATTCAATTATCGATGGCGAACAAAAACTACAGTATGTAAAGAGAAATAAAACAACGATATATATAGTTTAGTATCATAATTTAAATCACGTCGATCATTTGTAGACCGGATCTACAAACGGACAAGCCTTATTTAGAATTATCTATTATCTATATACATATATAGATATATACTAGTGGACCCGAACGCGGTTACGCCCGCTTGAACTATACGAATATTTATTAAATATATTTATGAAATTATATTCATGTTCAATAAATTGCATGTCAAATTAATAAGTATTTTAATATATTGGTATATATCGAAAATATTACAAATATGAGAAAAAAAAATATCCTATGTTCATCCCGAGACCCTCAAGTATCTCTATATGAGTATTTTATCACAATTAAATTAGCGGTTTGCGTAAAAGACAGACAGACAGACAGACAGACAGAGTTACTTTCGAATTTATAATATAGGCATGGATATATATATTCTATAATATTATTAAGGCGCAGGTATAATAGAGTGAGTAAGTAATATGTTATTTAAGATTAGGCTGAATATTTTCATGTATTAGTCATTTAGTTTTAAGACTGTATATTTTTATAAATGAGCTTTACGCTGTATCCCGATACAGCAGCGTAGGCAGAGGGAACTAGTGTTAAGACACTCCGTTCTCCATTTTGCGCCGAATTCTGTAGGCATTTTTCATTTTTTCGCTCTGGTAACAAGGCAAAGCGTAGCGATAATATGTGCCACTCCTACAAAATTCGATGGAAAATCGGTGGAAAATGCGGGTGAAGAAATGAGTAATATTTAAAAATATATTAGTTTATAGTTTAATATTGTTATATTAAATTTATGGCATCTCGTTCAAGATATGACATTGAAAGTAACGCAAAGTCAAGGCCGACATTTTAACTCTACCAATAAACTTACGACGTTTTTGTATACAAAAAATCTAATTCCATTTGAACCAGTGAAGCTTAAAAATTCTTACTATTTATTTTTATAAACATTCGTAAGATCAATGTTGTATTTTATTTTTATATTTCTACTCTAAGTTTTTTTATTTCCTTAATAAATATAGTAAACTAGCGGACGCGCGCAGCTTCGCTTGCGTATTTAGGGGTGAATTCTAATAACCTATGAAACATGTGTTCAATGAAATATTTTTAAGACTCTAAATTTCAAATTATATAAAAATCGGTGGCGATTTAAGAATTTTTCCATACAAACTTTCAACCCCTTATTTGCACACTTAGGGGGTGAATTCTAGAAAACGATGAAACACGTGTTCGATTAAATACTTTTAAAAATCTAAATTTCAAATTTTACAAAAATCGGTGCCGATTTCAATTTTTTTCCATACAAACTTTGAACCCCTATTTCACCCCTTTAGGGTTAAAATTTTTCAAAATCCCTTCTTAGTGGATGTCCAGATTACGAAAGTAAACATTTGTTCAAATTTCACGTTTCTACGCACAGCGGTTACGGCTGTGCGTGCGTCTTACCTCAGTCAGTGAGGACAAGTCCTTTTATATATATAGATAATAGGCAGAACTATTTTTTTTATCTGTATCATCTTTATATAAAATATAAAAGTAAATCACTTATATCTTTCAAACTATTGAACAGATTTTAATGCGGTTTTCATTAATAGATAGAGTTATTAAAGGGCCAACTTTCTGTCCATGTTCTTTTTTAGCTTGACGCTGTATCAGGCACACAGCAGGATATTCAGAGAGAACCTGGTGCTAAGACTCTCTGTTCCCCGTTAACACACTGGAGGCAATGCGTGTTGAGGGACGGAACTCAACGCTGAGCTTTTGCCTCTTTACCAGAGCGGGGAAATGAAAATATTGAACCTTTCATTCCCTCCAAATAGAAATCGAACTACCCACAACCGTCTTACAGTCGCTTGTTTCTGCTTTCTCACCACGACTAACTCTTTTAGTTTCTTATATAGCTTTAATACTATAAAGACGATTGATATTTGACTAACATTGACGACTTTTTGTTTATTAAGGGAAAATAACTTTACATGATACGTATAAATTAATATATTCTAATTAATCAATAATAGCCATATTGAATTATTCTTAAGGTAAATTAGTTAAATTATATACAATAAGGAAGTATATGTTATTATATATTTTAATTGCGGAATATTAATCCCGGCCATTATAAGACGATTCATAACAATAATTAAAAAATCACGTTTTAAAATCGTGGCATATTTATATATTTTGTTTTACTTAAAGAAATCTCCTCCAGATATGTACTTACATATAAACGGGGCCAGACGTCCCAATTTTGAGGGGAAATCCCGATTTTTTGCCCTTAAATTACGTGTTGGAGGCCAGTCGTGGCGCAGGGGTACAAAGTGTGACTGTGACCGCGACTAGTTGTGAGTTCGATCCCCACTTGAGAAAATGAAATATTTATTTAAATTTATATTTTCATTTTTTCGCTCTGGTGGCTAGGCAAAGCGCGGCGTTGAGTTCCACAGCTCAACACACAATGCCTCCGGAATTCGGCGGAAAGTGGGGAACAGAGTTTATTAGCACTAGTTACCCTCTGCTTTCCCTGCTGTGCGCGTGCGTGAAGCTGATTATTTGATTATCTGACTGCAAAAGTAACAGTTACAGGTTCGATTTCAATACGCGGGAATTAATTATTTTAATTTACTCGCTCTGGTAACAGGACAAAGTGATCAACTTTTCGAAAACAGGGCGGAAAATAAAGAGTGTCTTAACTATAGGTTCCCTCTTCCTGCTCTGCTATATGCGGGAAAACGCGTGAAACGCATAACGCGTTCGTTAAATAACCTTAAAGATTAATATTAATTTTTGCAAACTAATATAGCTAGTTCCTCACAGCAGTGACAGAACAATGGTCGCGCGACGAAATGACAAACGATTATATTGTTTTTATTAGACGTGCGAGTTAACTTGTACAAAATTAAATTAATATTAGAGGTTATTTTGAACAATACCTGCAAAAAACGACAATGAAATATACTTAATTAAAATTTTGGAAGCTATTTATTTACCATAATATTTTTATCTAATATAATATTTAATAAACATATGGTAGTTATGTGTAAAATTTGAATATATTTTTACACAGAATTACTGTACTTAGAATTACTCACGAAATCAATACAACACATTATCAATGAAATTCTAATAATTTCTAATTCGGCTTCAAATCCTGCTAGGATAGCTCCACAGATTTCACGATGAGGGTCCATCGTCTCGGAGCACTGCCTGGAACTGGCACGCCAACTAGGTTTACGAAGTCCTAAGCTTAATAAGCAATTTTAAGAGTGATAACTTAAATATATTAATATATTTTTTTAGCTTCGCGCTATATCTCGTATATAGCTGAAAAGGAATAGGCACCTTAATGTTAAGAATAAGGACAGATTTCTTCTTCCTCCTGGCATTAATCCCGGCTATTGCCAGGGTCTGCCCTCCTACTCAACCTACTCCACTTTGCACGGTCTTTTGCGTCCAACAAGGACAGATTTTTGAGTTGCGTAATTCAGCGCTGCGTTTTGCCTTGTTACCAGTTAACCTTACTAATATATATTACAAATATGATAATTTGTGAGGATATAAATATTTTATATTATAAATATTCAGCTATATATAATATAACAATAAATTCAAGCGGGCGAAGCCGCATTTGGCTACCTAGTACAATAATTAAATGTATGAGTCATTCATATAATCTATTAAGCCTGTGAATGTAAGCGATAAGCTCTATTACCGTGTAATTTACATCTGGTTACTTGAAGGCTGACTACCTAAACTGAACTGGGCCTATTAATTTTAGTACAATTTAAAGTTTAAATATTTCCTTTGAAAAGGCCCTAGAATGTAGTTAGATACCTACATGTAATGAGGCAAGGCGCGGCGTTGAGTTGCGCCATTCAATACACAATGCCTTCAGAATATGACAGTATCGCAGGGTGAACAGATGCAGTCTGGGAGATGGTGTTAAAACACTCCGTTCCCATTACAACACTTTCATTCTCCACTTTTCTAATTCTGGAAGAATTACGTATTAAGTGGTGGTATTTAAAGCCACGCTTTGCCTTGTTACCGGAGCGACGAAATGAAACTACATTTTTTTTTCGTTTCCTTGAGCAGGAATCAAACCCACAATCTGTCGCGTTAACAAACCGAAGTACTTTAAAAAAAAATCGGTTAGAGTAACAAGCTTCATAGCAATGGTTATAATTTCTCAAACTAATATAACTTTTCTATTTCAGAATAAAACAAAATGTTCCACGGAGGCATTTGGAGTAAATTACAGAACTTCTACAAGTGGTACGTGCTGGGGCTGGTGTCAGTCGGCTACATCCTCGGAGAGTTGGGGCACTATCTCATTGGTTAGTGACTTTTTATATATTTAAAATTTTAATGAATGTAATATAAGGAACAACTTTGGATTGATTTTTTGATATTTTATATCAACATTTGCTTACACTATTATTCCTAATAACTATTTGAACTATACAGGTGTATAATTGAGGCCAGTTGTGGCGCAGGGACACCAATGTATCACTGTGTACACTACTGGTTGTAGGTTCGAGCCCCACTCGAGAAAATGTAAAAATAATTTTAATTCATACTTTCATCTCTTCGCTCTAGTATCAAGACAAATCTGCTTACTTATTTTTAGGTTTATAATAATCATATGTATATTCAATACATTTCAATATAATAAATCAATTTTGATTCAACCCCCGCAGTACTTTAGTTATATAGGTATACTCAAAAAAGGTAGCAGCTTCTATAATATAATAGACAGAAAAGGGTCTCGATATTTTATTTACATACATATTCATGAAGATTCGAATCCTAAATATAAAAGTACCCCTTCGACCGTAAAGGTTTTCAAGATTAAGTAGAAACTTGTGTTATAATATAATATTTATTTAGTAAGTAATATAAGCTTTCTAAGATCCTTGAGGGAGGCCTATGTCCAGTGACGTAGTTACCGGAGGCCTATGATGTCTAATCTCAGGGCACTTCCGTTCCTCCCTTCCCGCTTAATAACCTCAGGGGACCCTCGGAACTTGACCCAGAAACTTGAACTAGTAGTAAATTTTATCCATATTCTTATATAAATATTAGTTGAGCTATAGAGCCTTAATTTGTTTTTTGCACTAAGGCCTTTGGTTACTTACCTATATCACTGTCTAAGTTCAAATGAATGTCGAAAGGCTGATGTGAAATAATGAATTAATAAATTTAAGTTATTTTTAGCTTTACCTTGTATCCTGTATAATGCAAGGTTAGGGAACCTGGGAACCCTAGTGTTAAGATAGTCCGTTCCCCAATAAGACATTTCTATTGGCCACTTTTCAGCAAATTCTTGCATCAGCAAAGGCATTTTGCTTGGTTACGAGAGCGAAGAAATGAAAATATTAAATATTTCGTTTCCTCAAGTGGGAACCGAACTCACAACTGACCAGTTTACAGTCGTACGCTTGCGCTGTGCGCCAAGACGGCCTTAAATTAAGTCTGAACTTAAGTCTGAGCCTAACTCTGAAGTTAGGCTCAATAAAGTTTATATTACAATTGAAAATGCTTTTAAAAAAGTAAATATATTTAAGTCTTGTTTCTTACTTCTAAATATGTACTCTATTTAAATATGATCGTATAAAATGAATCATATATATTCCAATCAGCAACTTCAATATTCGTAATATACCAAAGTACCACCCCTATATCTTTTAAACCACAAAAAATCTTTCAAGAAATCCAATTTAATCCCGCAAGGACACCCAGCAAATCCTCAGTTTCGCAGGGTAACCTCGACCTCGACCTCGACCCAGTAAGCCGGGGGGTCGAATGCTACCGCCTAACGCGATTCGACTTCGTGACCAGCGAGTTAACTTGATGTCAGCTTAGATAACTCGTTGGGTCGTTCATGTTATGAATTATACCTTACTAGGTATAAAATACTTTTTATATTTATTCTTAGAACTTATTTAAAAATATACTGTGAGGCCGCCGCTGTATAGCGTCTGTCTGTAGTATAGACTCGACGGTTGTAGGTTCGATTACTATTCGAGGGAATGAAATTTCATTTCGTCTGTTTTAATACTAGGTTTCGCCTGCCTATCCAGCTTTGAACATGAAAGTAGTAAAGGTGGAATTACAGTTACATATTCGATTTCTACATGTGCTGTTAATTATTTTCACTTAAAATTCTGATTAGATATTATAGCACAGCGTTGAGTTCCTCTATTCAACACGCAATATCTCGAATTCAAAGTACAATTTTATTTTTTTTAAAATACTGCTCTTAACTCTATGATACGCGGAATAAAGCGTGCAACAATAAAGGATTTCTGGAAATTCCCACAGGAATAGAAAAAAAATGTTATTTTCTATTGCATCTAAAAGTCTATCCAAATAAAGTTGCGGGCAATGACTCGTAATCAGACACTATATATACTAAGAACTACACAAAAACTTAATAGATAAAACATCGATTATTATTAATTACACCATATAATATCGATTTTTTGCGATTCAATCCGATGAAATATAGCGATATATCGATTTTTTCACGATTCGATAAAAAATGAGTTCCGCATGTGACGTTTAATATAAAAACCCAGCGACACTTATTTGTACCTTGTATGTATGTATGTTATTATTATAAGAATTTATAATATGATTAATAGTTTCAAAGAAGTATTTTATTTATCGGTGACTAAATATAATGTCATTATATAAAGGCTATAGGAAGACAGGAGTGCGATTGTAAATGCGACAGGTTGTGGGTTCGATTCTCAGTGGAGGAATTAAATATTTAATATTTCGTTTTCTTCGCTCTGGTAACGAGGCAAAGCACGGCGCGAATAAGGAAGAAAGTGGAGAACGGAATTGTCTTAACACTAGGTTCCTTCTACCTTGCTATGTGCCGTATAGAGTGTGAGCTGAAAAAAAACAAATTTGATGTTTTTATTTCATGAAACATAGCCATCGATCTACTTTACATTGGAATAAACATTCTTACCTTAATAACTTAGCTTACAATGAAATTTAATTAAAAAAACACTTAATGCCGTTAACAATTTATGAACATTTAAAATGTTTTAATTAAAAATATACAATAATAAATTTTCAAAGGGAATTTATAATTTTGACAAAATATTTATGTCAGATGGTCACGTGCTACGTCAGAAGGTCAAAATTCCGATCGTAAAACCGAAGGCCGCGACGTCAAAATGTAAATATGTAATTACATATGTATATTACTAATGAAACTTATAATTAAACTATGATTTATTATATTTAATAGTAAATAAACAAAAATATATAATCGATGATCTACCATTTTGTATTATTGCTAATGATAGAATATTGCTAAATAATTAATGTGTGTATAGTATTACTAACCAACCATTTCCTGACAAAACCAGGTGGTGAGTTCCACCACTCACCACGCAATGTCTGAAAAAGTAGGGATATGTCGAGGTTCCTTCTGCCTACCCTGTCATATGCGAGAAACGAAGCAAAGCTAAAAATAAATAGTTTCCTATCTTTCACAGTTAGGGAAACTGTAGTTCAGAAACCTACCAGTTAATGAGTCGTCTTCGTAAGTACTACAGGAAATAGTGTCAAGACTCTATAGTGATAATTATGAGATAAAAAGGAACTAGAATATGTCAAAAACCTGTCTATGACCTGTTTGTGGCAAAAGATTTTTTATATAATATTTCTGTACATTTTGAATCTGTCTACTCCACAGTATTTACAGAATAATATTTTGAAAAACGTATTAAACATTTTTCAAAACCATTACCAAAAGCTTATAAGAGTTCCTAAGATATTTGACCCAGACTTGACTTGACTTTTATCCAGCTAAGCTTTCACGCCGTATCCTGTACCACCTTCGAAATACCACTCAATCTTCGAGATATTTCTTATTGTGTTACGAAACTAATGCCACGCTTTGCCTTATTACCAGTCAGAGCTAGAAGATGAAAATAATCAATCCCCTAGTTGGAACCGAACCCACAATCACCTTACTATTAAGATATAATAGATTTTTAAATATATGTATGTTTTTGTTTACAGGAACTACCTCAAAAGTGACGGCCGAGGAACTGCACTACGGTGATAAGTCATGCATGCTGAACGCGACTCATCTGACTCTCAGTCAGTTACCGGTCGTATGCGAGAAGGTCAATTCGAGTGATATGTAAGTTTTTATTGTTTTTTTTTTTCACGGTGTATCCCGCACATTGCTGGGTAAGCAGAGGGTTTCAGTGCGCTTAGTGTTAAGACACTGCGTCCCCATTAAGACTCTACTCTTGCCTCTTTCCGCTGAATTCTAGAGCCGAGTTTTGACTCATTATTAGAGTGATTAAATATTTAATTCGGGAAGGGAATCGAACCCACAACACAGGCTTGTGCCTCGCGCTACGACTAATCTCGGAACGGAATGAACGGAACTGCAATGCAATATTAATAATATATTTTAAAAATAATTATTTTATTAAAAAAAATCTACTTCCCGCTGTCTTCCGCACACAGCCGAGTAGACAGAGGGAACCTAGTGTTAAGACACTGCGTTCCCCACTTTCTGCCGAAATCTGGTGGTATTGCATATTGAATGGCAGAACTTAACGATACATTTTAAGATATATTTCATATCCTCGAGTAGGGATCGAACCCACAACCAGTCGATTTTGCAGTCACACTTTATGCCTCTGCCTCAATAATATATTTTAAAAATATTTATTTTATTATTAATACATAATATATATAATAATATAATAATAATTTGACCACAATGACTGTAAAAATTTCCACTTATAATGAAAACAAATTGTGAAAACTAACCATAATCTAAATACCTATTCAATTCTCACTTATATAACCTTTAACAATAGTATATAAAATGACCAATTAAATGACGTCATTATATTATACGAGACAACATTAATCTCTTTATCTGATCTATTATATCATCAAAGAATAATTTACTTAAACTTTATATATATATAAATAAAGCGGCGTTGAATCCCGCCACAGTAGATGTAATTCGTAGAAACGGCGTTGAGTTCCAAGGCAATAGGCAATGCCTTCGGAAAGTGGGAAGTATCTTAACAGTAGGCTCTCTCGGCCTACCTAGCTGCTTGGGATACATCGAGAAGCTGAAAAAATCACTTCTTTTAAATATTTTTATTATAAAACTACTTATATATTAATTAAAACCGACTTTCATGCACTAATTATTTCACGTGTTTATATAGGAATCCGTCTGTTTATTTTTACAATTTTTTTTTTTGATTTATGAATTTAGTGAATTTGGCCATTGTTTCTTACTTTTTTTCACTAAATGCAAATTGGAGGGAAAATTTTATATGTATTGACTTTTTTGTAAATCGATATTAAATACGGGAAATAAGACATTTTAAATTATTTAAAATAAAATGTAATTTTACTTTTAAATATTTAATAATATTTTTACTAGAAACTT
>JAEBDU010012575.1:0-13209 GCA_016802625.1 Heliconius numata | reverse complement strand
CAATGCTGGGCCATATAAATGTTGAATGTCAAATCGTACGTCAATTTACGAACAGTTCATAGAAAGAAAATGTCAGGTAAGTTCCATCTCTTGTCCCTCGAGACCTCTTCCTTTTCGTTTTTCGTAATAATCCTTAAAATGATCATAGTTTTCGGATTCGTACCTTAAAAGGGAAAAAAAGGAATACTTATATAATCAATTTCTTGTATGTTTGTTTGCTGAAATATATATTAAATAGTCAGGAATATGGTTCCTCGGAGAACAGAATAAGTCAAGTTTCTTTCAAGTCAAAGAAATCGAAAAATGCATGCATTATGCATGAAATTCGCAATAATTATGATTTTTTACAAAACGTGAGTGAACTTGCAATACAATATTTATATTACTGATAGGAACTATTACACACTTATATTTCTATTAGAAATTATCATAGGAATTTAGGGAAATCCTCTTTTCTTCTTCTTCTGAAGTCACAGTGTCTGAAAAATTCGACCGGTGCATGGATAACTGAATGTCTGAACAATGGATTTTCTCTGTCTACCCTGCTATTAGAAGAACACAGAGTGAAGAAAAGAAATTAAGTAAACTTACTATATTACTAGACTAATTACTAAATTTAACACCTAACTCGTAAAACTTAGAAGAAAAATAAATATTACGAAAACTGTAATTGTTATATATTAATTTTCTATAAGATACCTCTTTATACATACATAAGTATGTATAGAAATGAAGAGGTCTTCCATCACTTGGCTACGAACATTGTTATACAAACAAGGAAGGACCTTAATTAACATCATTATAATTTTGTTGCTTAAACAAGAGGCTTGGTGAGTGTTTATTTTTCTAAGAACTGTTGTTTTGTTTTTGCGAAAAGAAATTTTAATTTTCTTTTTTTTTCAGTAGGAACTTAGTGTTGAGACACTCCGTTTCCCACTTTCTGCCGTAACTTAACACCATGCTTTGTTTTATTACCAGTGTGAGGCACAAATATTAAATAAATAATTTCTCCAAGCAAATGCTTCTGCCATTGCGTTACGACGGCTTCTTAACATTACCAAATATTAAGCCTAAAACATTTATTTAAATACTTATTTCAGCTTGATTAAAAACAAAGATTTGATAAAAAGATTCATACTAAATTTTCCATTCTATTTTCAACTCCAATAAAAGGAAAGACTCTTGAAAATATATCTTTTTCTGATACCTTCTAGTCTCATAGCAGATACAAGAACAATAAGGAACTCGCTCCAGCAGGAATTCTTACGTATATGTTGGCACAGGAATTGATGTTTTTCAATAGAATAAAAACTATATGGAAATGGCGTAAGCAAAAACACCAATTCATTTTGAAATTTTAAAATAGTTTCTTTTAAAATATATATTAATACATATCGGTAGAACTTTTAGCATTTAATTATAATAAGTTCAATTAAAAAATAAATCGAAATCAATTAATCCGTATGTTAATATTCTTGGATATTATAATAGAAGACTTATACTAAACATATATATATATATAATACTTTTATATATATATTTTATTGATATTTTAATTTTTTTGATTGCACTCTGTTCTTATTCCGCTGTTTGCACTCATCCACTTCCATAGGTTGGCTGGAAGAGATTTCTTTCATAAATAAGCCCGTCATTGTAAACATAACTTTTTAATTGTTTTTTAACTATTTTCTTATAGGTGCAATAAAAAATATAATATATATCTTATATATAAAATTCTCGTGTCACAATGTTCGTTCCCGTACTCCTCCGAAACGCCTTGGCCGATTCTCATGAACTTTTGTGAGCATATTGAGTAGGTCTGAGAATCGGCCAACATCTATTTTTCATACCCTTTGGTGATAAGGGTTTATTACAACCTTAACATTTTTATTTTTTTTCCATCATTTTTTTTTTAGTTCAAGCGGGCGAAGTCGCGGCCGGGCCGCTTGTATATATATAAAATTGTCATCACTGTGCACTTCACAAAGTAGGAGTTGAACTTGAAAACACTATCATAATATACTAGTACTTCTAATATTACATTTTATACTATTTCTAGTAATATCAACAATACAAGTTCGCCACCTCCGATATCGATTCCACTCACGCAAGATTGACGTGAAAGCCACGTAACACGTACGTATATTTGACACGAAATATCATGATTTAATCAAACAAATCTTACAAGGATATACTTTGAAAGGATTTCAGTTAAAGAATCAAATAGAATATATCAGCTAAATCCCGTTAAATCCCGCAGACTGCAGGGTAAACGGAGGGCACCTAGTTTTAACACTAGAATCCGTTCCCCATTTGCCGCAAAGTGTAGGATGCATTGCGTGTTAAGTAGCGGAACTCAACGCTCTGCCATAATATCAGAGCGAAGTATAAAAACATCCATTTCTACGAGTGGCTATCGAACCCACAACCAATTGCATCAACAGTCTCGCAATTGTACCCCTGCGCCACGAATGGCTTTGTATCATAAAATTTTATATTCAGTATTTTTTGGCTTGACTGACCGAAGATTCATATCATTTTATATGTAATATGTAAAATTTATATACACATAAAATATGTAATATTTTCATCTCAATTCAATGTGAAGCTAAAAATGTAATTTAAAACGTCTTAAGTATGGTTATTCAGTATTAAATACCTCAAGGACTTCATTAGGGGAAAAAGTGCAGAACAGAGTGTCTTCACACTAGCCTCTACCCTCTACCACTATGTACAAATGACACTAAGACCGAAAAAAAACTATTCGAAAAAACGGAACCAAAACTACTAATAAATAAATCCTATAAATAGATTTAAATATAATATATTTCATTGTAAGCTATAAGAATAAAAGGACACGGCTATTTTCCTTCATTAGTTAAACATTTAAGCCGAATTATGTGCCCAATGAAATCTTTTCATACTGAACGAACGTATTTTGTGAATCTCCCGTAAAATTTCTTACCAGACTCATTCATTCATTCATCCATTCATTCATTTCGATAATTTAAGTGTAACGTATTGGAATATCGTTCTAAATTGGATCTTAAATAGTTCAGTACAATTGGTTTTGTTACATGAACATTACACGAATTGAATAATTCTTTTTGTATTGGATTATCTATTTCTTTCATCATGTTAATTTTTGACGAGGCCAGTCGGGGCGTGAGCGCGAAAGGTTAGGTTCGATTCCCACTCGAGGCAATTAAATATATCCATATTTATATATCTATATCTATATTATAAATTAGAAAATAACTCTGTCTGTCTGTGTAGCAATCAGGACCAAATCGCTGATCTGATTGTGATAAAATCTGACTGTAACGAACTCACAATTGGTTCGACTCTCAGTCGGTGGTATGAATTATTATTTATTTATATTTTAATTATTTCGCTCATGTACTAAGGCAAAAAGCGCGGTTTTGAGTACCACCACTCAACACCCATTATCTCAAAAATTCAGCAGAAAGTGGATAACAGAGTGGCTTAACACTAGGTTCCGTCTGCCTTTAGGCTATATTATATTATGGGAAAAATGAAGCATGAAGAAAAAAACTAAATGTAAAAAAAACTAAATTAAAATTAAAAAACCTGAAACCACTAACAAGGTCTTATGTGCATAAGAAAGAAAATTAATTGGTTTCTCTAGAGGCATGCCAATACCTTATACGAGTATGGCGCAATTATATAATAATAGTAACAGCTATTTTTACCACAGTTTTTTATATGCTTATCGTATTTCTTTTCTCTCTTTTCTTTTCTCTTTGCTTCATACTGCATCCCACATATGGCACTGAGCTTAGTGATAAGACACTCTCTTCCCCACTTTCTGCCAAAATCTGGGTTAAAATATTATGTATTGAGCGGCGGAGAACGACAATCTAATGTAGGTACAACGGTACAATATTTAAAATGTTTTTATTAATTTGAGACCAAGGGCAAAAGTTTGCTGCAAAATCGACTGGTTGTGGGTTCGATCCCCACTCGAGAAAATGAAAGATTTATTTAAATGTATATTTTTATATTTTGACTCTGGTGTTGAGGCAAAGCACGACGTTGAGTTCCGCCACTCTACACACAATGCCTTCAGAATTCAGTGGAAAATAAGGAACAGAGTGTCTTAGCACTAAGTTTCCCTCGCCTGTGTTGTATGTGGAATACAATGTGAAGCTGATAACTAAAATAACATTTCAGTTCTCTATAAATATAAATAAGAATACTTTAAATTTCATAGTAGTACAATGGAAGTTATATTAAAATTGTAATACAATAGCAATGTTTCTAGCAACTGATGTTATTATCTTATGGAAATTAGTTTACGTTTACGTCGCCGAGTGTGGGACGAATACAATGTGCTGGAACAGAACGCCTGGATAACGACATACATTAGTCTTGTAAAAAAACCTGTCACTTATCTTAAATTATCTATCTTTTTTATCTTTTCTAACCGAGCATTTACATATCTATCTCTTTTTACGAAACGACTTTATTTCCTACCATATATTCTTTTTAACTAACCATACAGGTTTTTCTGTTCACCACACATGTTTTTTTCCGCATTCGCTCTAGTAACGCGGCGAAGTGCGGCGTTGAGCTGCGCCACTCAACACGTAATGCCTCAAAAGTTTAATGATAAAGAGAAGTGTCTTAACACTAGATTGCCAGGATCCCTCTCAATATCCTTTCATGTGCGGGATCCAGCAGGAAGTTAAAAATATATATTTTATAGAATTTAAATTCCAAAAAAGTTTGAAATGTTGAAAGTCAAGCACTCGACACTTACGTCAGTATTGTCACGTCCTTCCTCTACACCAGCGTGTTCAAGTGTGCACACTCATGTAGCTTTGTGAAATCAGCCAACTAGTGTTTCATATAATACATATGTCGGAGAATAAGGTGATTGGGACCGGAGCTTGTTCCGATCCCACTTCTGATATCGGAGAAGAATGTGGTTGAGGCCGATTCCACTTCTGATGTAGACAGATATGACTGACATCGTACTTCTAATTTAGACGTGGGTATTCGGGCGTGGTAATTATGAGAAATATTATCTTACTCTTTAAATGATGTGATGCTTGGAGCAGCGCCGTGGACTTATGACCAAATCTGTAGGCTTAAGGGATCCCTTTACAGTACTAACACTCGCCTTTCACTGCTCCAGCCCAGTATAATAGCAAATAGGTCTTAACCACATTTGTAATTGAAATAGTCGAGGTTGGCCAGCGGTGGAGCACGAGTAGTGCTCCGAGCCGTGGTAGAGCCTCGACCAGCATACTACGTCCGTGCGGTTGGTTTTATGCGATTGTCATCGATCGGTGTCACGTCAGAGTGACAGGCAACGCCATCTGGCTTTGACAACTGTCAACTATTAAATAATCGACTTCGCCGATACATATATAACAGCCTTATGTCTGTTAATCATATTCATTTTTTTAATAAAACTGTAAATGCCGTCGTGGCAACTGTAACGCGACGTTTGTGGGTTCAATCCTCACTCAAGGTAATTATTATTTATTAGTATTGTCATTTCTTCGGTCTGGCAGACGTCCGACGCGACGTTGAATTTCACCACTCAACACGCAATGACTTAAAAATTCAGCGGAAAGTGGAGAACGGAATGTCTGTCACACTAGGTTCTGTATATCCTGCTGTATGGGTATACAGCGTGAAGAAATCTGAATGAAATCTGATGAAACTTTAATCGTGATTTGTTTATAGTTAGAAAGCCTTAAACTTAGATCGCCTGTAACTCAATTGCATCAAGCCCGTAATTCTTGTATGGGATAATGTGTGGGAAAATTGAAAAAAGACGTCTTGGAAATGAAATACTTGTTTCAGTCTATTTCAAAGGTATAATTTTCACTATTAAACAAGTGTGATTCTGTAAAAAACTGATTTAAAAAATGATCTAGTGAGTTTCTTACGACGGTTCTTCACAGTGACTTTTGAGGCAGTAGTTAAGAATTTAAAAAAATGTAAAGATAAAATATGGCTGACAAATAAACAATTATAATTCCATTGAAATCATTTACATATTTTCACGTGCAAAACTGATACGAATGGGTGAGTATTAATAATAATAAATGTTAAAAATCAAGTAAAAGAAGTGAAGTATGCCTTTATCAAAGGGTAGCCATTGTCCAGATAAAGGCGGCGCCTTAATGAAATAGTTCCGTGCCTTATCGGCCTATTGTGCCTGAACACTCTTAATAACAGTATATGTTTTTTTTTTTAAAAAAACTATAAAATAATTACCATATGGATATATTTCCACAAATAAGATTTTGATATGAAAATATTATGCTAATATATATCAACTAGCGGCCCGCTCGCGGTTACACCCGCGTGAACTATGTTATTATTAATTTCTGTCTCCATGACTACGTCCTAGTGACGTCTGTGCAAAATTTGAGACTCCTAGCATTTGTAGTAAAGAAGTTTCATACAAACTTTCGACCCCAAAAACAACCCCTAAGAAGTCGAATATTACAAATTCCCGTCTTAGCGAGCACCTACGTCCTATAAGTAACTCCTATGCAAAATTTGAGATTCCTAGCACATGTAGTTTCTGAGATTTCGTAATGAGTGAGTGAGTGACCTTTTGATTTTATATATATAGATGAACGCCTGTCACGTTCCTCCCGGTCGAGGGTGAGAGAGCGAGAAAAGCGATAGAGAGGGCACGATCGGTCTAACCGTTTGGCTTGTGACGCCTCTATCCATTCGTTGTTAGTTGTAATCAAATAGTACATCGTTGCTCGGAACTTAACGCCGCGCTCTGCCTCAACACCAATGAAGAAACGAAAATATTAAAAGGTTTATTTATAATTGAATGAATGGGTACTTCAAATATTCACTGAAATGAACTTTCATAAGAGATATTGAGTTATAAACTTTCATAAGAGATATTGAGTTTCATTCGGCGAACGCTCATCGTATCTGGTTTTAATAAAATTTAAGAACAATTTCAACAAGTCATAGATCTATATTTAAAAATATATTCTGCATTTACAGCATGCAGACGAATTGCATTAAATAAAAAGAATATCTCCATTTTGTCATTGAGGTCAGGACTGGACCAGAACTGGAGCACAGCTGGGTAGGTAGAGGGAACCTAATGTTAAGAAACTCCGCTCCACACTTTCCGACGAATTCAAGGCATTGCCTGTTGAGTAGCGGGACTCAACGCCGGGCTTTTGCCTTGGACCCAGAGTGAGTAAATGAAGAATATTAATTCTAATTAATGATTGATAATTAATAAATGATTAATAAATATTAATTCGTTCCCTCGAGGGGGGATCGAACCTACAACCGTTGCGGTACAGTCACACCCTTGTTTCCTCGCCACAACGGGCTCTACTACTATACTTTCTAGTATTTTACTGTTTTTTACAGCTACTTTAGCTGTAAAAAACACTTTAGAGATTTCTCTAGTAATAAAATGCTATCCAAAGCACTAATTTTATCTTCCAAGCTAGCCACATTCTTTGAAATCCCTCCAGTTTAATGAAATAAGCAACTCGCTCGTAAATTAAGGGTGTTTTGCGAATTTTGTTGATAACAGCCAAAGGATTAACTTGTTACTTTAATTTTCTAATATTTTACTCTTTTACCCCAATTGTTAGTCGGTTGAATTTTTATTTTGAAACGGAATGGAAAATTTATGAATAAAATAAGAATAAAATATTTAAAAAAATGTAACATTATGTTCGGCTTAGCATAGCGCAGCGTTGAGAACCGCCACTCGACACGCAATACCCGCAGAATTCAATGGAAAGCGGGAAAAGAGAGTATCTTAATGGGAACGTATTATCTTAGCGCTAGGTTCCCATATTCCCTCTGCCTGCTGCTTTCAGAACGACTGTCATAACCTAAGAACGCTCAAACGTACTTATAAATGTCAATTATTATAAAAAATATTTCAAAATGTCATATATATCAAAATATTGAATATTAAAAAAAAATCAGCTTCACGCCGTATCCCGCACACAGCATGGTAGGCAGAGGGAACCTACTGCTAAGACACTGTTCCCCATTTTTCGCCGAATGGAGGCATTGCGTGTTGAGTGGCGGAATAATATTTCATATTCTTAGTCCTCTGGATCAAGAATCACTTTATATGTAAGGTTAGTCTCTTTAATAGACGATCGAACTTACTGAAAACTTGTTAGACTGCAGTTTCATAGCATGCAATGTAAACAACAGGTATATTGTTCTAAACTCCACTACGCAATATCCACGTGATATATTCATATATTCACATAGAGCTTCTTTATAAAATATTTAAAACTATACAGACAGACAATTTTAAAATAAAAAATAAAATAAACCAGCTTCACGTGTATTCCAAGGAAGCAGAGTAAGCAAAGAAAACCTAATGTTAATACTCCGTTCTCCATTTTCCTCCGAATTCTGGAGGCATTGCAGCGTTTTGTCTCGACATCATACAAATACAGATTTCATTTCCTAGAGAGGGAATCGAACCCACAACCAGTCACGTTGATAGTCCCACACTTGTACTGCGCCACGGCTCGTCCTGGCTCAATAACTGGCATGGCTGGCATCAAAATTAACCTGGCTTTATGAAAATAAACAACAAAAGAAAATAAAAAGTTTCCGTCTATTAATTAACAAAGAAATTATACCAAGATGAAAGAAACCAGCTCAAAGGAAGTCCCAACGGAACCAACGGTAGTAAGTCAAGAGACAACCTCATCGAGGACTCGCTAGCAAATATTCAATTTCCGATGCATTGGCTCTCACGGGATAAAACTAGATTTTACGGCTATCTTTGAAACGGTGGACGCGTCGGTTTCAAAATATATTCGATAAACTGGATCAATTTTTACCAATTTGTGGTAGGAAATGGTGAACTGATATGTTTTCTTTCTATTTACACGTACTCCTTCTCGTCTTCCATTAAATAGAGGAAGGGACTGGCAAATGACTTATCTCCTTCTGGCCTTTGTGACTTGAATAATGGTAAGCTAAAGTTCCATTTTTAAGATTTTCTGATGTTTTTTTTCATGCTTTATCCCGCATGTGGCAAGGCAGTAAAGAAGCCAGAGGGAATTAGTGTTAAAAGACTCCGTTTCCTCCGCCTTTTTTTTAAGTGGCAATCGAACCCACAACCAGTTGCGTTTACAGTCGCACGCCTGCACTACGCCACGACTCCTATGAAGAAAATATAAGGAAAATCGCAAATATTCTGTTTAATAGTATCACGCTTACTAAAAGTGACTTGCGAACGTGAACGCTCATACAAGTTATGGTTGACAGAGACGAAATGTGATCATAACTTGTCTACAAAATGGCGTATGTCGTCCATTTTCGTACCACTATTTTGTAAGTCGATTCTGTTTCATATTTCAGTGTCAGGAAAATTGTGACATTGCCTTCGATTATGAAAGATAAGTTTGCTAATCAAAAGAGTTGTTTATTAAATTTATTTTTATTATTCGATATATTTTTAAATCATACTTTCTAGGGTTCCGTATCACAAAAGGTAAAAGTGAATCCCATATAAAATAGCCTCGTTGTCATCTGTCATGGCTATTATTATCTAGAGATCACGTGGCGGTATGAAGCTGAAAATATTATCATATATTTAGGTCCATGGTACCCTGGAACAGAGAAAAAATTAAGCTTCGAAATCAACCCCATGAAAAGATTTCGAGAGCATTTTCATAGATTTTGCTGCATGATCAAAACCTAATTAAAGAGTACCCTTTTTATAGAAAAAGGATAAGGCAAACCAGCGTTCGGGTCACCTGATGGTGATCACCGCCGCCCACGACCCCGTGCAACACCAGAGGAGCTACAGGTGCGTTGCCGGCCGCCAATATGGAGATAGACGCGCTTTTTGAAGGTACCCATATCGTACCGACCTGGAAACACTGCCAGTTGGAAACACTTTTGACACTCCGTTTCCATTAAGACATTTCCGAGGAAACGAAAATATTGAATAGTTCTATTTCCTCGAGTTTAAATCAAACCCACATCCCTAAGCCACAGTATGGAATAAATAACACATAAAAAATAATAAAACTTATATATTAATTTTAAAAAAGTCCCTAAATATTTATCATAATTCCCAAAACTTAAAAATGCAAATAATAATTCAAGATAGAACAAAATATCTCTAAAGAAATTGAAATGTATAAAAAACACATTTATCTTCATACTGTTTCAGGATAGACGGAGTTAATGAACCGTCGTTCACAGCAAGAGCGATGCGTTTTGTCTAAAGCATCTGTAAATGGAAACCAATAGAGAATTAAAAGGAGAGTTTTATATTAAAGGAAACTCTCCTTTATCTATCTATTTATTTTTCCATGTTTTTAAAGATGAAGATATGATCCCGGTCAGATTTTTGCGCCGGTTCTTCTCAGATATGGGGAAGTAACTTAGTGAACGGGTGGTATTTTTTTTTAGCTTCAGGCTGTATCCCGCACACAGCAGGGTAGGCAGAGGGAACCTAATGTTAAGACACTCGGTTCGCCACTTTCTGCCTAATGCAAAAAGCATTGCGTGATGAGTCGCTGAACTGCAATGCAGCGCTTTGCTTCAACACCAGAGCGAAGAAATGGAAATATAAATTTAAATAAATATTTCACCTCCTCGAGTGGGGATCGAACCCACAACCAGTCGGTTTTACACTCACACTTGATGCCTCTGCGCCACAATTAAATATTTGATATAGTTGCACAAAGTCTTAATTGTTCTAAACACAGAAAAGGACAAAATCCTTAGAAACAATAGGGAATTACAAGAGGATTTCGCTTCTCGCTTGCTGTCATAAATCTTTTTGAAGGAAAACACTGACAAGAGACTGACTGACTGACTCTCTTAGAAGAGTGCTTTCTTATATATAGGATGATACCCCTTTAAGTCCAGGACTTTTAAGTGTGTAGGTCAGGGCTGTAGGGCTGTAGAAAAATCCTTGTGGCACCCTGAAGACAACAGTAGTTCTTAATAGGCGAACCTCCCACTAAGGTTTCGTAATAGTATACGCGAGTGGAATTGCGGCATCTAAGTGGAAAGAGTTTCCACTAATATCTAGTGGTAATTCCACAGTACCATTCTCTTTGAAGCAATTTCACCTAACGCTAAGGCGGTGTGCGTAATATGTATTTTTCAGGACTAATATAAGAGGCCAGTCGTGGCCCAGGGGCACAAGAGTGTGAGAATAAACACGACAGGTAGTGGGGTCGATGCCCATTTGAGGAAATAAAATATTTAATATTTTCATTTCTTTGTTCTGGTACAGGGGCAAAGCACGGCGAAAAATGGTAAACGGATGTCTTAATGGGAACAGAGTATCTTAACATTAGGTTTCAAATTTCTCTCTGCCTACTAATAAAAAAAGATATAAGCCTTCCTGATATATATATATTTTTATACTGCTATATAAAATAATTTTCACGAAACTTATTTAACGTAAATACGAAAAGCTGTAAAAGCTAACTTGCTGAGATTCATTAGAGTATAACCTGATGCTCTTGTACGCTTATCTCATAAATGATTAATTATAAACTTCGAAAGTTGCTGTTTCATGCTAATGTTTTCAATTATTTAATATTTAATAACAACATTTCCTACTTCTTTGCGTGCGTTAATTTTTTATATTATTTTTAGGGTTCCGTAACTCAAAACGTTTTACTTTTCTGAACCATTATTGGATATTAGGATCACTTTGTTTTCCGTCTGTTAAGATCATTTTTCGCAAGATAACTTGGGAACTGGAATTAATATCAAATATTTAGATCTATGATCTCTTAAATCACAGAAAAAATCAAGCTTCTAAATGTCTAAGTCAACGCAATCAAAAATCGAGTATTTATGCAACGATTTTTTCGAATTAACTTAAGTGCTCTATAGGGTACTGCCCGTGCACCTATAGTTATTAAATATGCCACAAACTAAGAGCTTACAAAACAAATAAAGAAATATCTGAAAAGCAACAATTTAAAGACATTTCATAAAAAAAAATCGTTACAAACTTATGTAGTGGGTTCGATCCCCACTCGAGGAGATGAAATATTTATTTAAATTTATATTTCCATTTCTTTACTCCGGTGTGAAGGTAAAGCACGGCGTTGAGTTCTGCCACTCAACACACAATGCCAAATGAAAGTGGGGAATGGTGTGTCTTAACACTAGGTTCCCCCTGCCTACCCTGCTGTTTGCGGGATACAGCGTGAAGCTGATTATATTAGCTAAAAAAAATATATAGAAACAATGTATTATTAGAAAGCTATTGTTAACAAAAGATCACATTTGTTTTGACTTAAATCAAGATTCGGTGAGGGTGAAAGGATTTTACTCGTCCAGATTAAGAGTAATCCTTTAGATCCTCGATTCCAAAATCCCAAACACACTTAAAGATTTAACCAATGCGACAATATTTTTCGTTTTAACATGACTGCAGAGCTAGCCTTTACTCATGGGCGTAGGAAGAGGTGGGGTCCGGTGGTCTGTGCCTACCCCAGAATAGTTCGGTGCCCATCCTAAAAAAATAGCCTATTTACACGATCTAATTTTTTTAGCATTGAGTGTTGAGTGGCAGAAGAAGATAAATTATTTGAATTTTCTTTTATTTAAATAATAATAAATATTCATATTTAGATATAGACATGTTTATTATTATTAAATAATAAATATTTAAATAATAATAAATATGCCAAGTTATTTGACAAAATGTAGTGATCCATAACAATTATAAAAAGCTTCGCGTGTTTCTTCGTTCGTGTTATTATAGAGTTTATTTAATAAGCATCAAAGCCTATCCCGTATGTAGGAGGGTAGGTAACCTAGGTAACCGAGGGAACCGAGGTAGAGGGAAGTGCGGGAGTGCTAAGAAAATATTAATAAAATACAAATCATTCCCCCGAGTGGGAATCGAACCCACAATCCTCCCGTTACAGATATATATAATATCTTCTTATAATACTTAATACACAATTCTATATTACTTCTCCAATTTTATTCAGCAGCAAAACCAGAAGTAAATAGAGTATTTTTGAATAAGTTCACACTTCAGCGAGTCTTAGCAGCTCATTCTAAAGGTATGGATTGAGGACCTTTAATTGAATCATCTCCCGGAACTACAGTTTGCGACTGAGTACGTTTTTACAAGAGGAAATTGATTTAGAGATTGCAGAGAAGTTGGAAATATATTAAATTTTCAATAAAAAATAACGATCACGC
>JAEBDU010012574.1:0-15945 GCA_016802625.1 Heliconius numata | reverse complement strand
GGGCGGACCAAACAACACTTTTATCGAGAGCTCTTTTTTTAGTTAAAAAATTCTGCCTTTTACACTTATACTGAAAAAGAGAATAAAAAGTTAGTATTTTTTTCAGTATCACTATGTACTCCGTACACAGCAGGGTAGGCAGAGGGAACCTAGTGTTAAGACACTCCGCTGCCCACCTTCCACTCAATTCTGCATTCATCGCGTGTTGATATTTATCACTCAACATACGCTTGAAATCAGGTGTAAATTAAAAATGTGAAACTCATATCAAAATTAATATATTACAACTTTTCAAGCTTTTAAAACTTTTTCTGACACAAATAATTGATTACTGCAGATTATTTCATAACAAAGCTAGTCTTTCTAATGAGAAAGCTGTGGTGATTTATTAAAAGGGGATATGACCCGAAATCTGGTGAGAACGCATTAGGCCTTTAATGAATGTATATGGATCGAGAAAGGTGTACCGTTCCGTAGTAAATGGAAATCCGTTGTTTTTGTCTAAACAAGGCAGCGTGTAAATCAATATATAGAAGCGTGATAAAATAGTTTTTGTACGTTAGATAATTATATATAGGGTGGATGAAAATGGGTGGGGGACCTTTTGTTTTTGGAGGATGAATAGCGTGTTTCGTAATATTTAATTAGTTTGGAGTCTTAGCGTGATAGTCTTAGCGGGAAGTGTTTATAGAAGGGATAAGCTGTGGTTATAATTAAGGTTCATTTTGTTTATCGAAAAATGGAAGGAGTCCTGACTTTAATAAGTAGAAAAATTAAAACAAAGGCCAGTGTAACTGTAAACAAGACATATTGTGACTTGGATTCTCACTCCAGGGAATCCTCTCTCTGGTGTCGAGGCAAAGAGACATTTTAGCTTTACTCTAAATCGTGAGTACATGCCTTCCATTGTAGGACGGAATTCTAGGACGGAATAGAAATCGCAGTGCTAAGACATTACATATTAATTAGTGAAACTAAACACCGCGTTTGTCTTATTACTAAAGCAAGGAAAGGGAAATAGTTTACATCGCTAAACAAAATCGAACCTACGACCGTCACTTTCTTTTTTAATCAAACTTTTGTGCCACTGCACCCGACGATGCAATTTGTATTATACTTTGTTACTGTATGAAAACTTTTAACAAAGTTATAAAATTTACAACAAACAAGCCCACACAATAAATAGTGTTGAGACACTAAACTTTCACTAAACTATATAGTTCAAGAAATCCTTACAGTTACATTTTCCTTCTCAACTTTCCATAGCAGACATGTTTTACTTGGTTAAATTACGTAACAGCCACTGCAGGTGCAAGTTTTGAGCGAGCGGCGAGAAAATTGCTATAGTACAAATGTTTGTTTCTAACGGTCTCTCAAGGAATAGAAATTCTTATGAAATACTCGTGAACTCTAGGTAGAGAAATTTTTATTTTTGTATAATAACATTTTTCTTACATCATTTTGAATTGAATATAGTGATGATAGGATGTAGAATTAATGAAATTTGGTAAATTTTTTTCTGGCGCAATGCGATAGCGTCTGTCTGTAAACGCGTTGGTTGTGAGTTCGAATCCCAGTCGGGGGAATAGGGGAAATTTTAACGTAGCTGGATTATTTTTAATATTTGCACCTCTTATTTTTTATATTAAATTCCCTGTGCTATCCTACTATATATAGAATAAAGTATGAAGCTAAAAAATACATGAATATTCTTATGAAGGCTAAAAAAAAGTCTAAACTTAAATGTTCGCTAGCATAAAAGTCTGCTACGATAAGTTTTACGTTCAAAGACATAGCTGTAGCTACCACATTTCACATACGAGTGGAATAAAATCTTTCAGTAATAAAGTTCTTTTGAAGATTATGAAGCAATTTTATATTGATATTCATTCTGAATATGTTTCGTAAATAGCCGTAACTTTTGCGTTCCAACTTTATGAGATTTCGTTATGTTTTATTACTATTTACTTGTGTTGAATTTACATAATGGCATAGTAAAGGAATTTAGGTTTATTACCTTAATTTAAATATTATATTTTATATTGCTATCAGGAATACTGGTATGTACTATATCATTTAAATAGGCTTCAATTTCCTTTAAAACGGAAGCTAAAGTTAAGGCTCTCGTGATGCATTGGGCCAGCAATTGACTTTAACCGTGACGGTTGTAGGTTTGATCCCTACTTACGGAAGTGATTATATTTAGGTAGTAGACGTTCGCATAATGTTTCGTAAATTTGGCGGAAAATTTGGAACGGAGGCCTAAACACTAGGTCACCTCTTCCGACGCTGTTATGTAAAAAAACGTAAAGTTGGGTTGCTCTGTTGACGTTCTATTTAACTTTATGTTTTTCCACTCTAATGACACAAAGTGGTATCTTACGTTCCACTATCTAGCTTAAAGCGGATAATTAATTGATTTAATTATTTTCTAACCGTTTGTAAAATTAAAAATATAAAATATTACAAGTAGGTCTATTATATATTACACTAGTGGACCCGGACGCGGCTACGCCTGCTTGAACTACGAATATTTTCGCGTCGGTCATACTGTGTCGCCCGTAGGCTAGGTCATTTCGAATCAGTGACATCTCCTTAATTAGTTATTAGAATGTTATACAGTAAACTATAATTTCAATCTAGATAAAATGTTAAGAGTGACTATAATATTTATTTTCATAAGGATGAATGTCGAAATGTCGCGGTAACGGTTGCGTAGCGACGCGATGGTTGTTATTAACATGGCACAATAAATTTCATGTCAAATTAGAAAGTATTTTAATTTATTAGTAAATATGTGTAATGTATTGTTATATAGCCTATAGCACTTCTCAAGAATGCAGCTTTCATACAAAACAAAAACAAAGTAAATCGGACCAGTAGATCCAGAGATCTTAGCATTCAAACAAACAAACAAACAAACAAACAAACAAACTCTTCCGCTTTATTATATTAGTATAGATATTTTAAGAAACTCACATTTTATTTCATATAATTACCAAAACAAAACACATTTGATCAAAAATGAACACAAATTGTCCTTTATACGTACTTTATATGAACTTTACGATGACCCTAAAATTTTATAGATAAACCTTAATTAACATTTTGTTCCCAGTGAGGCCGTTATCAGTGGAGATTTTGTCAAGAGAACAACCCCTGTCGGTGGGTAGACAGGCGGAGATTTGGTGCAAATCGACTGGTGCGCGGCCACCAGCGACGGTGACTTGGTGGCTGGGTGGGAAGCAGCTGAATTCTGTTACTAAACAACAGGTAATATTTATTTTAGGGTTCCGTAATTAAAAAAAAAGGTTCCCTTATAGGATTACTTTGTTGCCGTAAGTTGTTTAGTATAAGTAAAGTCACTCATGTGAACATAACTCATCGTTTTTAAAATATTATAAATTTAAAAATATAAAAAAAATCTCAATTAATTATTGTTATAAGAACACAATATACGACTTACTACGAATTCTACTTACCTCGTAATATTTTCTGTTCAACAATAACATAACACCGACAAGAAAACAAGAATTATTTAAAAGACCCAGTACTGTAACAGACAGATGAATGGACATATGGTGTAAGCTTAAATAATAAAGTTCAGTTGGCTCTCTACAGATGCAAAACGTTACAAATAGCATTGCAGTGCAGTTGTTTTACAAGTTTCATACAAAATACATGGATTGTCCCTACATAGCAAATATTGTATTTCTTTTTTAGTTTCTCGCTCTCGCAAAACAATTTAGCTAAATAGAGCGAATCATATCTGATTCGAAATAGTTTCTTTTTATTATTATTATTTTTGATGCAAGCAAATTAAAATAATTAAGTCCCACAAGTGGGAGCTATTAAACGCACAACCCTTTTTATCGAGAAACCTGTGGGCAAATATACAAACACTGAAATTAATTGATTGATTAATGAATGAACACATACTCTTGAAAATATACATATTACTACCCTCTAATATCCAATTTCAATGATATCACGTCCTCCCATATCAAATCCAATCGCCAATCGCGGCATAAGAGCATTAGCGTGTCGCTGTGTACGCGAAAGGTTATGGGTTCAATTTCCACTCGAGAAAATATTTAATTTTATTATTTCGACGCAAACCGCGGCGTTAAGTTTCACCACTCAACACGCAATGCCTCCAGAATTCGGCTGAAAATGGCGAATGGAGTATTTTAACACAACGCACCGTCTGCTTACCCTGCTTGCAAATACAGCGTGAACCTTAAAAAAATACATCAAAACCTTTCATATAAATCACCGCGTTTCACCATATTAAAATTAAGCTTGAAAGAAATGGAAAAAGCGTAAAACTAAAAACCAAGCAACGAGTGTGTACCAACACTCGCGAACACACGCTAAATAAATTTACATACGCAGTATAAATAAGCAAATGATTTCACGTGAAAAGGTTCTTAAAACATAGCGGCGTTTCTACGTAGCAAATATTTGCTGAGCTAACATTTGCGAGCTGATGACTTATATTGCGTCTAAAAATGCACTGCGGGTATGGGAACGTCGATTTTGTTATTTCTTGGGAAATGTGATTTGTCGTTCTGAAAATTGATTGATGAAAGATTAAATTTATTTTATTTTCGATTTGTTTGGCGCCGTCGTTGTACTCTATTTGGAAGTGATGGGTGGTCGATGTTTGTGGGTTCCGATCCCTTTCAAAAATATGTATATTTTTTCAGCTTCATGCTGTATATGCACAAAGAACTCTGCCTCCACTTCCTACCTCTCCTTCCTACCTTCCTACCTCTCTGAGGGAATTCTTCAGGGTATTGCGTGTTGAATGGTGGAACTTAAGATCGCGATTTGCCTTGTAACCGAAGAACTTCAAAATATATAATTTTAAATATATAGGTATATTAAAAAAGTAAAAAATATTTCCATTTCACCCTCAACACGTATTATCTCTAAGATTAACAGCGAGGGCAGAATTAATTGTGTTTACACAAGGTTGTCTGTACTAATGTATTAAAAATGCTGGCAGCATTTAATTACGTAAATGACGACTATTTTGAAGATTAAAATTATGTATAAACTGTATTTTTTTTTCACATAGCGTTTTGAGTGAGGAAACGAAAATATTAAATATTTGATTGCTCCGACCGGGGAATCGAACCCAGTGCAGTCGCACGTTTGCCGTCATGGTGTTGTAGCCTATACCGCGACGCCCTGAAATGTTATTTAAATAATATTTTTATATAATAACTAGTGGGCCCGGACGCGGCTACGCCTGCGAAAATATAAGCCTAAATAATTAAAATAAGTTAAAAAAAAAATAATAAGTGGAGATTTATTATTAGAAAAAATATCTGAGTAACAGAAATGAACAAACAAAGAAGTAAAAGTAACTAAAGGAAATTCTTAATATTAGAAAAAGTGCCTAAAGTTTGCCGTGCGCGCGTACTAAACATTTTTCTATATTAAATAATTATTAATTTTTGCGAACAATATTAAATAAAATCTCCAATGATTAAAATTACGATATTTTAAGTGTATAACATCGGTATAGATAACCGAACTGAGATAAATTAATTATAACCAGCAAATAATTACATAAAAAATAATAGTAATTCGAAAATATATAAAAATTTACAATATCAACAAAGTCATCTGCCCGTTCGCGTCGGTCATACTATACCACTCGTAGGCTAGGTCATTCCGAATCAATGACATCTTAATTATTTATTAGAATGTTATAATAAACTAAATTATAAATTAAACTATAATTTCCATCAAGATGAAATGCTAAAAGTGACTTTTATATTTATTTTCATAAGGATCAATATCAAATTATAGAAATCATCTATTTTTTGTTAATGTATACAAATCTATATCGGCGCGCGCCATGTATGCATTAAGCAAACTCACTTTGGGTGACGTTTTCTTAAAACAACAAACTCTGCAAGCCGTTGCTTAGCAACGCGTAGCGACGATTGTTATTAACATGGCGGAATAAATTGCATGCCAAATTAATTATTTTAATATATTGGTATATATCGAAAATATTACAAATATGAGAAAAAAAAGTATCCTATGTTCATCCCGGGACCCTCAAGTATCTCTATATGAGTATTTTATCACAATTAAATTAGCGGTTTGGCCCTGATTGCGTAAAAGACAGACAGACAGACAGACAGACAGACAGACAGACAGACAGAGTTACTTTCGAATTTATAATATAGGTATGGATAATATCAAATGTTATTTAATTTTATTAAGTGGGATATTATGATAAGTATTTACTTTAACAAAGATAAATTTATAAATAAATCATTATATTTTCAATATTTTCCAACAATGAAAACTGAAAACGTTCTGAAAATTCCAATTTCATCTACCATTTCCTATTGAATTTTAACCAGTGAAATAGCCGAAGAGATTTCGTTGGCTACCTTTCACGCTTCAAAGATCCCGCTAAGCCTTGGCACCCGGTTCGGCGTTAACATCCTTTAATTAATCTAACCTAGTGTGTTAACGAATCGCCCTTGGCTTAAATACTTAAAGAAGGATTACACTTTATAAGTGGGTATCAGAATATATATTGCTTATAAAATTAAATTAACTATTGAAGAGTATAGAGTTTATGCTAATAAATTAAAGGTTGAAAATCTCAAAAATATTGATTGTGGCCTTGATTCTCAAATAGGAAGATGAGATTTTTATTTTCTGGCTAGACGAAACGCATTGTTAAAATCCAACACTCAACATGTAGCAGTAATGTGGAACAGAAGTGAAGTGAAGGAGTGTCTCAACACTAGCTATCCAGGTTCCTTCTGCCTACTATGCTGTGTGTGGGATACAGATCCTCTCGGTCAGCCCAATCATATAAGAAAGCCTGTAGCTGCAAAACCTCAGGGTGAAATGATTCAAAATTAATTTGTAAAATCAAATAAAATGTGTGTTCTAGTTTAGTTTAGATAGTGTCATAGAATCTAAAATTGTATCTCTAATTATCTAAAGCTATATAGTACTATTTATCTAGCTATAGAATAATCCTTCTATAAATCTAACATTCCAGGTACATCTAACATTGTAAAATTTCGAACTGACCTACATAAGTTGATAAATTTAAGGATGAGCTGAAACGATTTTTCGTATTTTTGTCGACTTAATAAAGCATAAATATTATATTTTTATAGTTTTGTAGCAACAAAAGTTGGTATGTACTGGATTTTGAAAATATATTTCATAAATTTTACTTTGACATATATTCAGAATGAAATTACCAGATCATCTTTGTTTATCATTCAATACATGGGTGATGTGACAGTAAAATACAATGGCTTTGATATGAGAACAAACACACTGACAGACAGACATGATAAATCACTAAGGCTTCCTTTATCCATTTGACTATAGAAATTTAAAAGATTTAAGAAACTATTATACAATACTATCAATATTACAATATCGCATGTAGGTAATTATTATAATAGTTACACATTTTTAAGCTCATAAATGAACTCAAAATGAATGTATTTTAAATTAATTTGAACATTACGTAATATTATATTCAACAAAGTTGTTTCCTGCTATTTTGTGGTAACTCTGGTACAAAGAGATAAATGTATTTATAATTGTTCGGTTTTGGAATTGAAATTATCTTTTACAATAGTGGTTTTCAATTTGTAAGATATATACATAATCTTAGTCTACGACTATGTTTAGTATGCGACTGCGACACGCAACGTCTCTAGAATTCGGCAGAAAGTGGAAAACGGAGTGTCTTAACACTAGGTTCCCTCTGCTTACCCTGCTGCGCGAGGGATAATATAGGGGGTAGCTCTATTTATAATATATATGTACCTTTCCTTATTTACCTAAGTAAATTATGGTCTCACGCAATTTCCCTTACATTTAAAAAGCTTTGTATAGATAGATGGCAAATGGAACACAAAAGTGTCGCTTTTTAATTCGTTGCACTCTTCTAAATGCAAGAACCTGAAGAAACATAAGATTTTTTTTAATAAAACCATGTTTAACAAATGTATAACACCTGTTACTTAACAAATCAACAACTTAATACCAATATATTTAAATATTTTTAATATGAAAATTTTATCGTAACGAGACTTTGTACGAATTTGTACCTCTTGGGAAACGTCCAATAATATTTTTTTACGTTTCTTAATTTTTCATTTATCTTTTCACAAACAAACAGAGCTTAAAAAATCTTATAATATCTATAATATTAAACTTATATAATTATATTTCGCAGGATTTAGACGACAGAAACGAGACGCAATCGCTGCTGGCGTGGACACCTCAGAAGGAGCACAACGAGAAGGTGCTCACGTGTAGAGCGGAACATTCAAAATTTAATAAAACTGTTATAGAAAGCAAATTGCCACTAAATGTTTATTGTAAGTATATAAAATATTTTATATATTATTAAAATTAAATATTTTTTTCCTTTTTTTTTTCAAGATTTATATACACACTAGAACTATGATGATTCCAAGAGGCGCGAGGCCCAGTTCAGTTATTTTATACATTTCCATTTTTTTTTTTTTTTTAGTTGAGTTGTAATTCTGTATTTATTTTCCGATTTTCATCCATTTCTTTTACATTGTGTACTTTATAATAATGACAAGTTTTCTTATAAATAGGAAAATGAAATAACATATCCGCGTTAATAATTTTTTTATACGATGTTAAATATTCAAAAAGTACTAAAATTGCAAGTCCTTGTTTAAATAAAGGGTATGTATAAAAAACAGAAAATAGGTAACAAACAAAACTAAGCCGTATACAACATAAAACCTTTCGATAAGACCCGTCTTTAGTGTGACAGCATAAAATAATACAACTTGGCGTTTCTTAACGACAAAGGTGTATAAAGCTAAGGGACAGGGACAGACCTTGAGGCTTAACCGGAATGTATTACTTTAGAGACAATCACTATACAATATAGACGTTTATATGTTATATAGTATTATGTACACGCCTAAAATGCGAGAGAATTCGACGGAAAATGGAGAAGGGAAGTGTGTTAATGAAAACAGTTTTTTTTTACTTCGCGCTGTATCCCACTCTCCCATATAGCAGGGTAGGCTTATGGAACCTGAGACAAAGTGTCTTAGCACTAGGGTGTTTCCCCTCTGTCCTTCCTCCTCCTCCTCGTTTTCCACTTTTCGCCGAATTCTTAAAACACTAACTGTCCAAGTACAAAACCACAGCACCAGGCTAATCCAATTGCATCAAAGGGTAAGACAGAGAGATATCTCTCCAAAACTGTTTACCGTTGCCTTGACATAGTCATCATGGTAGAAACTCTGCAGACTATTGAAGAAAAACTGAATGGTCTGGATGAGTCTTCAAGACTGGTGGGTCTCAGGATGAATCATGACGAAACGAAAATTATGTTTAATAGTCATGCGAGACCAGTCACGCTACAAACGAGGTTGTGCAAGAATATGCAACTTGGTCAGCATATGCATTCGCTGGGCAGCGTTTCACTTCCTCATTGTGTAATTCTGAATCGCCTGTCCCATAGTGTGAAGCATTATACACTTAATCTATATATATAAAAGGACTTGTCCTCACTGACTGAGGTAAGACGCACGCACAGCCGTAACCGCTGTGCGTAGAAACATGAAATTTGGACAGATTTTTACTTTTATAATCTGGACATCCACTAAGAAGGGATTTTAAAAAATTTCAACCCTAAAGGGGTGAAATAGGGGTTCAAAGTTTGTATGGAAAAAAAATTAAATCGGCACCGATTTTTATAAAATTTGAAATTTAGATTTTTAAAAGTATTTAATTGAACACGTATTTCATGGTTTTCTAGAATTCTCCCCCTAAGGGTGCAAATAAGGGGTTGAAAAGTTTGTATGGAAAAATCTTTAAATCGCCACCGATTTTTATAAAATTTGAAATTTAGACTCTTAAAAATATTTCAGTGAACACATGTTTCGTGGTTTATTAGAATTCACCCCTAATTACGCAAGCGAAGCTGCGCGCGTCCGCTAGTTAGATATATATCTAAGCCTCAAAATAACGAATAAAGAAAAGGTTTAACAAGATTATTGTCATAAATAATTCGCTCTAATTATTTAGGTTCTGTCCATACAAAGTCTAACAAAGTTTGATTTAAATATCAGGTAATTTCGTGTCGTCTTCTGTTTAACGTTTTACGTTGTAACTTTGCAAATAATAAGCAATTCTACAGCAATTTTATCCTTAATGGTTTTTCAGAGTAATTATAAAATATGGAGATATTTTTTTTATTAAAATTATATTTTTTTGACTGTAAAAAATGTACAGACATACTTCTTGTATGTATATCTTCTTGAGTCACAATAGTAGCAAATTCGATTTTTTTAATATTAATTTACATATAAATATAGATATATTGCTTTCAATATATTCATATAAATTATATAACAACTGTGTTTTTGTGGTTGTGGTTGCGGTTGCATTGAAGTTGTAGTGACGTTATCATAGCGCAGTGCAGAAAATTACTTATTATTAACAAAAAAACATTGATAGAGAAAGTGAAAGATTTTTTTATCTTCACGCTGTATCCCGCACATAGCACGTTAAGAATAAGACCTTCTAGTGGGAATCGAACCCAAAATCGTTGTGTATACGATTGTAGTAACGCTTGTGCTACAGCTCTACGATAGTATGAAATATTGTCAATATTAAAATAGTAAAATTCAGTATCTGAACCAAGTTAAATTAAGGTTTGCCTAGAGCTTATGTATTTAGCATTGTGCTAATATTGCCGGGCCAGTTAAAATCCGCTCCCTTCGCCGAAACAAGCTGAGACTAATGAATAAACTACACAGAAAACAAGCGCAACCAAAAACTTCCTTTCAAACTGAAAGCTGAAACGCATCAGAGCATGAATTTTAACAACATGCCTTCACCCAGAACACCCTCCAATCATATTTCTAACTCTAACAAACGAACATCCAACACATTCTGATTTATCAAATTTGCGGTAACTGGAATGGAATAAGGTAAAAATATATTTTCGACACAGAAATGAAACTTTCATGCACTCATAAAATTGCGTCAAATATTCTCTATGACATGATGGTCGTGGTGTGGGGAAATAGGCGTTAGTGATATATGAATAAGGTTTGTAATTCCACAGATGTACCAATCGCTACAATGCACCTAGGTGCCAAGATGAACCCGAATGATATCGAAGAGGGCGACGATGTGTACTTCGAATGCGACGTCGATGCGAACCCACCCGCTTACAAAGTAGTGTGGGAACACAACGTAAGTAGGACCGATGTCTTATACTTTAGTGTATATGTTTACTTTTGATAGCTTGATTTATTACGAAAGGTATAAATTTTGTAGTAGACATTCTTATAGGATGTTCTTGATAAAATTATGGAATAAAATAAAAAAAAGCCTTCGAAAACACGATATCGATGATACTGAGGAATACCTTCACTAAGGAAATAAAGAACAACAATTTATATATTAGTTCTTGAAATAAACTTCAAGAAAATGAACCATACCTAAGAAATCTTTACCACTAAGCCTCACATACACATTCGAGGTATACTTTATTACTTTTGATGTTAAAATTTTATATTGATGAAAATAATTTACTTTTACAACGTCTATGAAGACGCATTTGACGACTTCGATGCGGTTGATAAGACCTCACAATTTTCTAAATTATACTTTATTCCAAAGGAATTAAGCTCAAATTACTTCGAGGGAGATAATAACACTTATTAATTTAACACCAGAGACGGCCTCATGAAACTTTTCAAAGCGTCGCTTAGGGATAATTACGTATTGAATGAGGTTTTATCTGGCGCATTATCTTCTGGAGGCAAGAGATGGTACTCTTATAGCGGCTTAACGTAACTATTACACTCAATTTAACTATCATAAATATAGTTAAATCTGTGTTAATTTTATCTATTTTAGATGTTTGGGTTTTTGTACTTTTGGAATTTGTTTTTATTGGTTTCTTTTTTAGTTAACGCTGTATCCTCCATATTGTAGGGTAGATAGAGGAAACCTGGGGAAGTAGCGTTAAGATACAACGTTCCCGTTAAGACACTTCCGATCCCCACTTTCCGCCAAATTCTGGACGAGTTTCGTGTAGTGGAACTCAAAGACGCGATTTGCTCGATACTAGAGCAAGGGAATGAAAATACTAATTTAACGTCGTCGAGAATCGAACTCACTATCTGTCGCGTTAACGAAGGCCTCATTAGTGTTACATAGTATAATATATGCAATTACGTAAAATAAACAAATTTAAAACTCAACCCAAATCATACAAATAGCGACAAAATCATATTTGTACGTATTTGAACTAAACAAACGAATATTCGTTAGTAGCGAACGTTTTTTCCCGTCGACCTCGCAAATTGTTACATTTAACCAATCCCAATGTCACATCCAACGGTAAACGTCATTTATAATAACAAAAATATTTTTCCGCGACAATTCTGTATTCATAGCGGAATCCTGTATTCATTTTAAGTTTGAATTTAGTTTTTGATTGACCGCGCGAAGCCCCATCGTGCATCGGTTTGGAAAAAGCAACACACACAGTATTTTCTGTTTTTTTTTATTTTTCCTTTTTTCTTTTATTTCGGCAAACCTATAAAATATTTGCAACGCTTTACGAATGGTTAAAAATTGTTTTGTGATATCTGAAATTTACAATTTTATGATAATTGAAATTTTGTGGTGTAGTTAGGTGGTAGATGCGATGGTAGCAAGTTCGATTTTGACAGGGGCGAGATTTATTTGGTGATATTTTCTTATTCGTATTAAACAGTAGCTTCACGCTTTATGCCGCAAACCAGGGTATTTATAGGGAACCTAATCATTCCATTCCCCACTTTTCTTAGGTTCCCTCTGCCTACCCTGCTATGTGAGGGATACAGTGTGAAAAAAATGCATATTCCCCTGAGTGGGGAACCCACAACTGTTGATAGATAAACTATCAATAAGCTTTTAGAACTAACAATGTTCGGTTAATTCCGGCAATTAATATACCAAACATCTTAAAATTAAAATTAAGTCTATTATTTAATCACGGCGGGAGAGGCGAGAATATAAAAGGAAATTACAGTACATTTTTGCAAATTTTTTACTTAAGTTTGCTAAACATCTTACGCGGTACACCGCTGAGTTTGCTCGGATTCTTATATTAAGTTTTCTTAGTGTAAGACATATTTTATTAAGTTAGTCTTATAAGTAGGTGTATCTACCGTTGTTCACACGTTATATAGGTAGCTAACATTAATTTTGGTGTTGATGTTAAAAATTTTAAAAGTCTTAATATTAATAATTTGAAATAATAATTGTAATTAAGAGAAATTCATTTTTTCTTAAACTTTTCAATGAAGGATTTTAATTTGTTCTTTGAATACCGCCACTTATCTCTATTTATGTCACAAAAAATGGTAAAAAACCACATAATATGATAGAGTAGAGAGTAAAGTGTTTGAACACTAAGTCTCCTCGCCCTATCACACTATATGCGGGATACAGCGTGGAACTAAAAAATATTATATATTTGCCTACAGGGAGTCCTTCTCCAAAACAACCCTGCCAACGGTGTCATACTCACTGGGAACACGCATCTAGCGATACGAAACGTGTCCCGGCATCAAGCAGGAATGTACTCTTGTACGGCGTCAAACGTGGAAGGCGATGGGAAGTCACCGCCTTTGAAAATGCAGATTGTTTGTAAGTTTGTATATTCTTTTATATACTTTTGTATGTAATCAATTTCTGTTATATTTTTAATTTTAGGATTTTTTTATTACTTTATTTAAAAGTGACGATGACTTTTTAACGATTGTGGGTTCGATTCCCGTTCGTACGCAGTGAAGGAGGGTCTTGAGGTATTAAAAATTTTAATTTCCTGAGTGAGAATCGAAACCACAACCTGTCGCTATTACAATCACACACTTGTACGCCTGCCCCACGATTGGCAAGCCTTATTGTAGCTTTTATAACCTTTATTTAAACGAGTATTATAAAGAGGAAATATTTGTATGTATGTTTGTAATACATAAACCTACAAACTACTGACTACAAGTTTGTGGCCCTGTGTTACTGGCCTCGGTGTATTTCGTTAATATTACATTGACAACGTGGACAGACTGCCTAATGTGTCATCCGGAAATAGAGATCATCTGCATTCTCATCAAAATCTGACTAGTACGAGCATAACTAAAGCAATTTGTGTAATAGCAACACTGAATTTATATGATCACTATTATTTTATGCTATGTTTTGTGATATATTAGCTGTATGTAAATTTTAAATGGCACTTCCAGCGTAACTTAACACTGTAATGTATCTTACATAGTAGAAGGCCTGAAATAATTTATAATTAATATATTTATTTCGAGGCATTTTTTGATGAGTGGCGGAACTCAACGCAGAGCTTTTGTCTTGGTGCCAGAGTGAATAAACAAAAATATTCATAAATATTAATTCATTCCCCCGAATGGAGATCGAATACACAACTATCACGTTACAGTAACATCCTAGTGCCCCTGCGAAAAGTAAGCCTCAAATATAATAACCAAGCAATCTTGTTTGTTTTAAATTGAAGTAAATCGAAATAAATTAAATTTTTAGCAAGCAAAACTATTAAGAAATGCAAATTTACCCAGAACGAATTCACTTTATTATAATATGCAATTTTATACACCGAATAAGAATTTCAATACCAACTCTCAATAAGCTTACACATACATACATACATAAGAAGCATCTCGAAAACGAAGGTGGGAAAGGATGGGATCATGTTTAAGCGAGTACTTGTGAGTTTTATTTGAAAAGTTTCGTCCTTAATGTTCAATGTTCGGCGTTTATGTGTCGTCAGTGAATTATCAAATGTGGAGGCCATTCGTTTTATTTCCAATCTTCTCACGTAATAAAAGTTTCTTTTGTGTGACATTGTGTCATTAATTATGGCTTGGATTGTACGAATTCAAGTAATTTATGGTGGTTAATAGAGTTCGTTTACTTATTATATGTTTTGAGACGATAAATTATGAAGTGAAATGATTAAAATAAATATAATTTTCTATATTTAACTGCTAATTCAATATTGTTATAAAATTTATTTATTTTTTTATTTAACGGTTCTTTTTTATTTATTCTGTCAAAAGTTGTAATTATATGTTTGTTCAATCTTTGCCATTAAAGTGATGAAATATATGTATAAATTAATTTAATTTATCTTCACGCTGAATTCCGTACATAGCAGTGTATCTAGGAACTTAGAGCTAAGACACTTTGTACTATATAAGATACGTTTCCCACTTTCCGCAGAATTCTGGAAAATTATATTTTAGAACTTATATTCAGCTAGTATCTTAATTTAAATAACCATTACAACCCATAAATTTCTCAGATAATAACCACTCTAGACTGTCTAAAAGCATCGTATATTTCTCTAGCAACAGCGCTACCTATTAAATATTGAGACTACTATACGCCACATCCATGCAAGTGTTCCCATTTTGGACCAATTTACAAAATTTATACAATCCAAATGTTAGGGTAGATAGAATGAAGGAAATTTAGATGTAAGACAATTCAATTATCGTCAATTCCAACACTATGTAGGCCATAATGGCGTTGGGTGGTTCAAATTGACAGGCACACCGCATTTAACGCTGGAGATTATCTTTCCAAGATTCAATTCCGTCGCACAAAGGGATCAGCAATCTTCGATCATTTAATCAATTAGAAGCCAGAACAATACGGTAAATGGACTGGCGCTCCTACTCACATTAAGCAGAAGCAGTATAGGGGCTAATAGTGGTTTGGGAGAAAAGAAAAGATCGTTATCATGATGGCCAGTGACAGAATGAATAAGTTGTACAATTTTCTTTTTGTATGAAATGAATAGCGTAAATTATGTGGTTCTCGTTTGGCGTTGCTTTTGATGTTTTT
>JAEBDU010012573.1:0-32662 GCA_016802625.1 Heliconius numata | reverse complement strand
AGTTGAAAACAAAAGGCGATGAGAAACACCGTAAATATGAGCGGACCGGGCGGGCGGTATACAAGTGTATACAAGCAACAAATGCATTCAACAGTTCATTGTTGTGAACACTAACAAAGCTATAAAATAAACATACTAAAGTACATATATTTTTGATATAGTGAAATAGTTATAACCTATTCCTGACTGTGTACGCGGTAGTTGGGAGTTCAATTGCAACTAGGACTTACAATTATTGATTTGTTCTTGTAAGATGTTCCGCGGCGTTAAGTTCCGTCACTAAATGGTGTCTTTAAAATACAAATGTATCTTGAAGGTTTTTTTATTTATTCCTACTAATGTAATAACGTATATAGTCAACAATTTTTATTTCCTGATTTTAAAAAAAACCTGATCACGCTTTCCGAATGGTAAGCAGAGGAAACCCAATGATAATACACTTGATTCTCCATTTTCCCCTTAATATCTCGAGAGTGGAACCCAATGCCGGGCTTTGTCTATTAGAGCAGAGAGCTGAAAATAGTTTACATATAATTATTAAACGAGTAAAATCGATTCCACGGTCTTATAAACTTCAACCAACTACCAATAAAGTTTAAATATAGATGTGTACATACATAAATATTTATTATAAACAAACAAACATACACACATATAAAGCTATGGCTGGCTGGATGGCAGTAAAACCCGTTGCCCGCCGTAATCCACTTCTGCTTAAATAATGAATGAGCCAGATTAATGAAGCTAGCTCGCCCTCAGAAATCGCTCGCCGTGAGTTACCGAGATTTACTAATACCTTACGTACTAAATTAAAATCATAGCGTTAATAGAATATATATTTATTTTGAGAAATTCCAACGATAATTTATGTTTTGGGGTAGGTTTTATCTTTATATCTATATAGATGAGATGAGAATTCAAAATAAGATTTTCGATAAAAATTAAGCAATATATTGTATTTTTGACAAAACATTTTCAACAACATATGTAACCAGACGAGTGGTTGGGAATATAAGGACACTAATAGACTTTAAGTATCGAGAGATATATTATAGAAAAAAATATATGAATGGAATACATCAATGGAAAGTGATTTATTTGTATAAAGATCATCAGCTATAAGCTCAAAACAGAGAAGAGTGATGTGACACTCGAATTTTCATTACACTCTATACTAAAATAAAGTATAAACACTAATTTAGATATCAAACGCAAATTTTTCAAATCATCTTCCGATTAATTTCAATTATTATAACAATCAACTTACATAGTTTTCCAATAAGGCAACTACCTACATACTATCTATAGAAGTATTATTACGGTAAAATGATTGTAGATAAAAGATATCAGTAATCTCGACCACGTGGAAACATTACTCATCATAGTTGTTTACGCGCAAATCTATATTCCCTTGCAATATCTTTGGCAATAAATTACATATTAACAAGAATACACTTAGATTATAGTTTATTCCCGTTGTAACTAATTTATTAGTTACAGACTAAGTATTTATAGAAAAACAAGTAACTGTTATTATTTTTATGCCCCATCTATTTCAACAGTACAGAGACCCTATTGATATAGTGATATCCAATTTCAACGTAAAAAGGTATATAGGGGGTTAAAGTATGTTGAGTGGCGGAACCTAATACCGCAATCCAATCAGACCAGAGACAGAATTGTTCCTAGAGAGTTCAGATTTAGCATGTATGTATGTAGGTTAGGGAGAATAAGGGAGTATTAAGAAAGGATTTCTCAAAATTCCTTTGGCAACGAGAAATAATTGGATTTTACATTTTACGTCTTAATTGCCGAGCCACGCGTAGTTATAATTTAAACTTACAATAATACAAAGTAGCCAGTAGAACAGCTTGAACAATAACAGCTCAAATTAAGCACAAACAGTATTGAAATGTAGAGCAAATATGCACTTTTATTCGCTTTGAAAAAACATCGATAAAATTATGAATAAATACGTTCTTCGTTTCAATACCCAATTTTCAATATATTACGTGTTCAGGGACGGAATTCGCCGCAACTTCTTGTCTTCTTAAAAGAGCGAGAAAATGAAAATAGCTCATCCACCGAGTGGGAATCGAACCCACAACCGTCGCGTTTATATAGGCTGTGGTGCTGAAACATCGGCGTACAATTTTATTAATATTTTTAATGAATATTTCTAAATTGTATACAATACTAGCGGCCCGCTCGCGGTTTCACCCACGTGAACTATGTTATTATTAATTTCTGTCTCCATGACTACGTCCTAGTGACGTCTATGCAAAATTTGAGACTCCTAGCATTTGTAGTAACGAAGTTTCATACAAACTTTCGACCCCAAAAACAACCCCTTAGAAGTCGAAAATTGCAAATTCCCGTATTAGCGAGCACCTACGTCCTATAAATAACTCCTATGCAAAATTTCAGATTCCTACCACTTGTAGTTTCTGATATTTCGTGATGAGTGAGTGACCTTTCGATTTTATATATATAGATTTACATATTGCATATTTGAAATGTATGAAACTTGCTGAGGTATATGTGCGGTTACGGTAGCCTGTGAGATAGGGCGCTGCAACGACGACCTAAATTAATTTTAACGAAATAGATTGCTTCTTTTAGAGACAGCTTTCTGAAAGAGAATACTGTAAAAAGCTTTACTAAGCTTCCATGTTTTTTATGAAATAAATATTGTTCTCCTTATTTTCATAAGGGACAGTATGCTAATCACAATTTACCACACAGAGACCGTCGTAGCGCAGCGACACAAGGGTGTGACTATAACGCGACGGTTGTGGGTTCGATCCCCAGTCGAGAAAATGAAACATTTATTTACATTCATATTTCTTCGCTCTGGTGTCGAGGCAAAGAGCGGCGTTGAATTCAGCCACTCAACACGCAACGCCTCCAGAATACTTTAGTTTAAAAACAAATTCTAGTACAAAAATAAATTAGCCATTAATCTTTTCTTCTTAATTAAAATTCTACAAAAAATTAGGTCACTATAAAATAAAAGCAAATTCAAAATAGACTTCAAATGGGTAGTTGGTTAAATAAAGGATCCTCTTTTTCAGCAATGTTGAAAAATTCTATAATATAATAAACTTTTACTAGAAAAAAATTCTTTTCTTATAAAAGAGCTATAAATATAAATATTAGCTTATTTACATGTTACTCAAGATTTGAAATCCAAAGTAATTAAATTCTCTAGTGGCTCTATAAAATATAATATTTTATAATATATTAAAAATATTATACGCAATAAAAAAGCAGCTTCACTCTTCTCTCTGCATAATTGAACCACGAGATACTAGAGAAGCTAAAAAAAATGAACCACGTTTTGTCTACTAGAATGTGGAAATGAAAATAATTTAATTCATCATTCCCCCACTTAATGCGCAATACAGAATTCGGACAGAAAGTAGAGAGCGGAAATGCCCTAACGGGAACAGAATGTCTTAACACTAGGTTAAAAATTCTACTTTATCCGAAAAAGATAGATTCCAATTCTATTACATGCCAATATACAATATTTCAATAAAATATTCGTGTATGTCCTACAAAATATTAATATTTAACTTCACTTCTGTACTTCAAAAAGGGGTAAAGTAGATCCGTCGGGAAACTGTACTGTAGGATAAGTGTGTAGAACGTAATCCCTGTATTAGATACTCGGGTGCACAAACAATATTCGGGATCGTGCTTACAACATTCTATTAGAGGATTAGATAACGTTACGTATATTTTCATTACAAACGATAAGTTTCAATGATTATTAATGTCAACATTAGGAAATATTTGAATATTTAAAAAGCAATCTTTAATTTAATAAAACTTTAAACATGCATGTACAAGAGAATATTATTATTTTTTTTCCTTTTTTTTTGAGCTTGCTTTTGGTCCTCTCTCGTGCCAAAATTAGAGGAAAAGTATCAAGAATCAGCTAGTTGCTACTTTTCCCATCGTGTTTATAGTCAGTCGCTGCCGAATCGCTGTTTTTTTAAATTAAAAAACTATTTACATTTGTATCGAAATTCTAACTAAATTCTCGTTTTTAAAACACATACACAATTTAGTATGAAGTTCTTAAAAACTCTTTTAAAAACCAATATACGTTATTCAAAAGAAAATAAAAATTAAAAAAAGAGAAAACACAGTTAGAAAAGGGAAAATTATGCCACGTGTCTAAATCTTTACGAGATAATATTTAATCCAGAAATATGTTACTTAAATTAAAGCGCGTTTATAATAACAGAAGCACTTATGTACAACGTTGTGGCACTTGCCGTCGGTCTTTCTCCGCCTGACTGCGATGTTGACCCAAAAAGCCTAAGCTGAGCAAAATATTTCCACTTTAATCCATCTTGCATCCACGTTCTGCAAGCTGCATATACTTTACCCGCAACTTCGTTGTCTACTTTCAGGTAATAATTAATATATAGACCCGCGCAAAACAGGGTACGCAGAAGGAACCTGCAAACCAAGTGTTAAGTTAACACTCCCTTCCCGTTAAGACACATCCGTTCCCTAATTTTCAACTAAATCTATATTTATTATTTAAATTATTTTCATATTACACTATGCGCGGCGTTGAGCGCTCAACTCGCAACGGGGTGAATTAACACTAGGTTCCCTTTACCCTACTAAGCGAGAAAAAGCCTGAAGCTTTTTTTCTGACTGCAATCAACAATACTTAACTTCGCCGCTACACAAAGTTTTTAAAAAATCTGCTTTTCTGCTATAGGTAAATATATATCTTAGTTGCTATTTTTTTTATATACTTGCAATACGATTTGAGGCCGTCATGGCGCAGGAGCACAAAAGCGAAGATTGTGACTTCGATTCTCACTTGGGGGAATAAAATTTTTAATTTTCATTTCGCTTGTTACAAGGGAAAGCGCGGCGACGAGTTCCGCTGCTCAACATGCAAAGCTTCGAGCATTGGAGTGCCCCCGAGTGGAAATCGACAAGTTTCCATCCCACGTTTCTACCACTGCGACACGATAGCCTAAAATAATTTCAAATCAGAAACCACCAAGTAGCACACGCACATCTCAAGCAATATAGAGTCATAATCCTTGTATCGACGAAATATTTATAGAAAACATTAAAATTGAAATGATTGAAATCTTAATTGCTTAATTTATTTCGAAGCTCTTGAAACGTTATTAAAGTGTTCCAGCTATAAAATATCAAATTGACAAGCTCCACTACATAGACCGTAAAAAAATGTACAAAAAAATTCTTATTTCTTATTTTACTGTCGATACGAAGCCAAGTTAGATGAAAACGATAATTTACTTTGCAATAAAACAACTAAATTAAGACGAACTAACTGGGAAAAATAAACAAAACTTTCCCTCTCATAGGCCAAAAACCAAAGAAAAACCACATTTGGCAGTATCGTACTCCAACACTCGGAGTAGCCGGCACCCGCGTTAGTTGCGTGCCGACCGCCGAGCCGAACGTACATGCTTCTCGCGAATTTCCAAAAAAAAGAAAAAAAGCAAGAAACCCTCGATTTCTGATAGTGGCAAAAGTTTAAGTGTAGTGTTTACACAATAATCACACAAAGTGCACATAACTCGGTGTGATGATTAACATTCGTTACGCCGGGAAGTGCGCTAAGAGAGTGCCGCCGTAAGTACAGCCGGCGAAGTAAATATTGACACCGGACGAAACTACGCCGAGGAGTCCGCACTACCGTTGACGATGTCCGTTTCACGTATGTTTGTAAAGCAATCGAGTTCTCCACTCGACGAACTCTCAAATCGCAAATATATTCACTAGAGAAAATTACTCGGTAAAACTAAAGTAATCTTAAATTAAACTATTTATGTAACTTATAAAATTATTAAAATTTTAATAATAAAAAAAATGTTCTCAATATCTACGACTAAAATCGTATATTAAAATAATACGATATGCATCCTATATGGTAATTAGCGCGTAAGACTCGCGAGCGGTCGAAGTTTGAGCTTTCCCGCGATCCGGGGTAACTTGGAGCGAACCCCCAGCTCTAGCAGTAAAGCTTCCAGACGTACTTACGTAAGCTTTCGGCTACACCGCGCCCCCACTTATGTAACCGGTCGATTTGCACTGAACCTTATGTACCAATTTAGATATAACAACTTTTTAGGGAAAGTATTTTTTTTTTGGAGATATAAATAATTTATGTATAAGATAAACATTTATTTAAAGAATTGTTAGTATCAAAACTTTTGAGATTAGTGTCTTATCACTAAGCCTTATCAATAAATCCTCTGGCTACTTCAATCAACACAAAAAAACAGGAATAAAAGGGTGTTTACAAAGCAAATGCCCTTAACTGGAGTTTTTGCTAACACAGCTTATTGTTTTCCCTCACTGGGCAAACATTGCGGTAGGAAAATGTACCGAACGTGTGCAGGCTGGCTGCAATGTAGGTCGACGTGACCTTGAGATATTTATCCGCGAAATTATCATAGCTCGTGGATTGAATATGTCGCGGCATCGACCGCTACTATGAAATACACCAGATGTACGGGTTTAATGCACTTGACTATTAAAATCTTCACAAATCACTGTATAGAAGTCGATTGTTCCAATATCTTAATATAATATGCTATTTTTCTTTGTAAAAATATTTAGCAATAAAGCAATATGAAGAATAACGATGAATTGATAATAAAATGTGATAGTTTTTTTTTTACAAAATGTAATATATCGAATTATCATAAGGTTGATTGTTTAATAAATTTTTATTTTTAATATCAAGCATAGTACTTGGTATATTAAAATTGAAACATTACAGATTTTGAACAAAATCTACCCTACACACCCTACAGAAAAATAGATTAGATTCAAAGTTTACATTAATATATACAATAATGTCATAATACTATTTACAAAAACAAATCAAGAAATTCATTTAATCCCTAAAATAATCAACGTCAAGCCAAATGGCAATATCTGAAAGCAATAGGGAGTCGAGTCCATCAGAACCGACTTCCGGCGAGCACAAACATTCCAAACGAGACAGAAATTACATTTCAGCCGTTGAGATCTTTATTTGGAATGCATCTCGACTGAATCGATGAGTTACTGGTGGGATTTTACAAACAGGAAAAGCCGTTCTCACTGATTTTCGATTCACTTCATTTTTCATGGCGCAGTGACGAAGATTGTCGGTTTGATTCCCACTCGAGGACGCTTTTTTTTTTATTTCCTCGCTCTGGTAACAAGACATAACGCAGAGTTGAGTTCCCTTACAGAAACGCAGTGTCTTAGCACTACATTGCCTAACCAGCTACAAAGTAAACACCCCTTTAGTACAGTGACAATATGTTTTATACGTAATTGATTCAATGTTAATAAAAAAAAATAGAATTCAACAACAATCAACACTTGAGATCATAGTGTAGTGTCACTACTAGTCTCTGTGTGAGCACTGCAATTACTGAGAGACGCATAAATATAAGAATAAATTAATTTTAACACGATTTTAACACAAGAGAGCAATTAAAATGTAAAATTTTGTTTAATTTTAGAAAAAGCTAAATTAACATAATAACTCGAGAGCTTTGAACAAATTTAAAGTAGGAAAGGTTAATATTATTTTTGCTTGGGTTATATTATAATAGCATACTGTCGGTAGATTCAAAATATAATTCATAAATTTCATATTTCAAACGTAGACACCGAAAGGTCAACAATAGAGCGGCGGCCTAACGAAACTCATTTCACGCACACCGCACACAACTCGCTACTTTAACGATTCATACATACACTTGTATTGAGAAACTTTGAAAAGATAAACAGAAACACCATATTGTACTGTAGCTAGCGGTGGAGAATATTTCACCATTTCAGCTAAAAGAAGCTTGAAACATTTCATAATAGGAAATTAATGAAGATTACAAAAAAATATAATAAAAATGCACAAGCAAGTTCTAGTTTTAATTATTTTGAAAAATTACTAGTGTTCTAAAGAATACTTAGTAAAGTCATAATTTTATAGCGTTGTCTAGAATATTGGATGGTTTTGTATGTATCTATTAGAGCGAGGAAATTATCGAACCCACAATAATCGCGTTCACAATCTCACTTCATACCGTGTTCATACCTACGTTAAGTTGGCTAGAAATTGATAAATTACTAAGTTCTTACTTTTCTTCTTCAAAAATTATAAACAAGCTATAAAAAATATACCAACCTAATTGAGAAAGAACCTCTTCCTTTTGAAATCCGTTTAAAATGTTTAATACAAGTATAGGAGAAGATAAAATAAATTATCAAGTTTTACACAAACTTTGAACAATTGTAAAACCAATTTTACTCAATCTTGTACCCCATTGGGAGGAAACCTCTATGTTTGAAAATTGTTTATCTTTCTCGATTAATACACACGTATAATATGTACAACGTTTGAAATAATTTTGAGTGGCGTATCGTATGATTGTAAAAACGACGGTTGTGAGTTTCATTTCTCCGCCCCGATAACAGGAGCAAAGTGCGGCGTTGAGTTCCGCCATTTAACACTCAAAGCCTCCAGAATTCGGCAGAAAGTGGGTAACGGGTGTCTTAACACTAGGTCCACTCTGCCTACCCTACAGTGTGCGGGATACAGCGTGAAGCTGACAACAAATATTATCATTATACAAGGAAAAGCTTCCGCTGTATTCTATTAGAGTTAGTACAATTTTGCTGTTGAAAAATCTAAAATGCAACGTGTCAAAGGCGGTGAGTTTATTTGCTTTGAACTAAGTATTCGTTTGCCCTTGGACTCACAATAACGCCTCATTACTCGCGACTAAAGCTGCGGGAAGAACACGTGCAGAACCAACTAGTCAGTTTTGTGAAGACAAGTAAGACACTAAAAATATATTACTTTAACTAAAGTAATCATTATCGTATAGTAATATTACTATTATAATTGTAGAAAACTGTTCGTTATCGAAATCTTATTTTTATTACTCTGTCTGTATGTCTGTCGTTTTAGACTAATATTAAAAAAAACTGAATCGATTTTGATGAAACTTCACAAGTAAATTTGTCACAATTCCCGTATAAAAAGTTACTTCATGACAATCTTGATTTTTTTATATGAAAAAACTATATTATGCTACATAAACATACACCAGAACGGGCCGCCAGTTTCAAAGATAATTAAATAGCGTCTATTAAGAAAGGAAATTCCTAATACATTGTAAGATTGGCAAAATTCCTAACACATTATATTGCACATCGAGAATGTACTGAATAACAAAGCAGATCAACGTCTAATAAAATTCTAACTGAATTAACCATAAATCGAAAATTACATTACTAGTGATCTAGGGATACAACGAAAAGTCAGTAGGTACCTATTAACCGAAATACCGTATATTATCTTATTTTTACTACATTTTTTAACTTCACTTTGTATACCGCATTTAGTAGAGTAGGCTTGGACCTAGTGTTTAGACATTCCGTCCCCCACTTTCTATACAATTTCTGACTCGTTGCCGGAGTGACTATATGAAAATAAATAAATCTCCCAAGTGGAAATCAAACCCACAACCCTCGTGTTTACAGCCAGACGCTTAAAACTACGCCTCTAAATAGACAAAAGGTGAAGATAAAATTAAACAATATAGTTAGTACATTTGTATTGAGCGCGACTAGATTAAAGCTATAATGTCAATAAACATGGCCGATACGATTCAAACCCATTCATTCAGACGATTGTACATAATTGACTTTTGTAATCACATTACTAAGGCACATTTAGAACAGCTAATACTTATAAAATATATATTAATAATTGTAAATATTTTCAAGTGCTTATAGTATTTTAGTAGTAGTAGGTACAGTAAATAATCATATTTTTTGGTTTCACGCTGTATCTCGCATAAAGCAGTTTAGAGGCAGAGGGAACCTTAAGGGAACCTTGTTAAGGCAATCTGTTTCCCATGCATTAGCAAATATACAGCTCACCTTGTCTTGTTATCAGAACGAGAAAAAAGCTATTTATTGCCCCAATGGAGATTGAACCCACAATCATCATTTCTAAAGTTCATACAAATTTATATAACATCAACGACAATAACACATAAATCAATATACAATGCCGTATACAAACAAACAAACAAAAAAACATACCACAAACTTTTAATTTCAATTTCAAGGCAAAGCTACTACAACAAAAGCCTAACTTTAGTTTCATAAATATCACCTTAGTAAATCAACGACCTCCGCCGTATAGCCTTCGGAACATTGACGTGGAAGCCCTTCGGGCTGGCACATGAATCTGTAATGAACCCCATCTACCATCGCCACCGACCAATACCGTACCGTATAGCAACACATAAATTCGTTATATATATATACAATACTAGTGGACCCGAACGCGGCTACGCCCGCTTGAACTATACGAATATTTATATTAAATATATTTATGAAATTATTTACAGTTTTCAATAGAGAGAAGCGCGTGCGTTAAGCAAGCTTATTTTGGGTGTTACGTTTTTTAACAAAACACTTTGCAAATGGTTGCTTAGCAACGACGGTTGTTATTAACATGGCGGAATAAATTGTATGTCAATTTAATAATATTTTAATATATTGATATATATCGAAAATATTACAAATATGAGAAAAAAAAGTATCCTATGTTCATCCCGGGACCCTCAAGTATCTCTATATGAGTATTTTATCACAATTAAATAAGCGGTTTGGCCCTGATTGCGTAAAAGACGCGATGGATGTAGGTTTGAATTTAAACCTTGACTGACCCTGTGTGACTGTAAACGCGATATTTGTAATTTCCAGTCTCGCTAGGGAGAATGAATTTATTGTATTATAAAGAAGATAAACCACGGCGTTGAACTCCGCCATTCAACATGCAATATCTCAAAAATTGACTGTAAAGTTAAGAAAATACTCCGATATTAATACTAGACTCTCTCTGCCTATCTTGCATAAAAACCATAAATTGTAAATTTATAATGACGCGATGATATATCTGCATAGGATAAGTGAAAATCTAAAGGACACTAGATCACCGTACCTACATTTTACAAAAGACTTGTAACAATAAAAAAAAACTAGCAATTTTTCAATAATTTTTAATTACCGCAACCACCACCCACGTGTCTACCTACTCGTGTTTCATTATATGGCGAGAGTACTCGTCGATACAGAAAGAACAATCAATTTTCACAATTGACCCTATTATTTGAGTTTACAATATACAATACAAGTACTAACTACCACTTATTTATTCATCTGTTGTATGAAAAGTGTATTCAATTATTAGTGTAACTAACCTAAATTAACTTTTGTAAATACTTAAAAACCTCTGTTTTTGTTTTATGTTATACTTGTACACCATATTATTCTACATCATCATGAATTTTTGGTCCTTTTGAGGGATTTTCGAGTAGGATCTAGTCACCCCTCCTTAATATTGCAATTTGCCCAAATAGACCAAAATAATTATTATGCTAACAAACGAAATATAAACAATGCACCCAATGAAAACGGTTTCCAAAATCATCGTGAACACAAACTGAGTGCTATGTTTTTTTTTATTTCACGCTATATCCCGCATATGGCAGTGTAGCCAAAGAAAGAAATAATCTAGTGTTAAGACACTCTGTTCCCTATGCAACACCTAATTTTCGAGACATTACGTGTTAATTGGTGGAAAATGAACGTGAAAAAATGAAAATCGAATCCACAACCATTTCGTCTAAAGTCAGCCATAGTGTCACTAAGCTAAGAACCAGCGCGCGTCTTTTATATAATAAAAAAAAACAAACAAACTACATGAAACCAAAACAACGTATTTACCAATACACTTACTCTTCAAACAAATTCTCTAGTAAAGCGTATTTACCAACAACGGTCAACAAGGAACTCCCACCAACATTATTCGACAAAATTAAGAAGTAGATCACGATAACCAATTGAGATGAGTTAGTTGGCTTAACAAATGAGTCTAATCATTTAGGGTGCCGTGAAATCTTTGAAGTGTGTAATTCGATGACATCATGGTGCCTCTGTAGTGGCAAACATGAGAATCAATTACTGTATAGGAAATACTAATAATCTTGACAATTTTATTGTTAAATATAGTAATGGATAATGAAAATTATACTTGTTGTAGGCCGCAACTCTGTTTGATCGTGGAATTTTTTTTATTACCCTACCCGTACGAATTTTAAAGACTTTTCTAAGGCCAAATTTCAACTTTCATTTTCAATAGTTTCTTCTGTCAGTCATTCAATAATTTATATCCTATATCTTATAAAACAAAGTCGCTTTTCGTGTCTGTCTGAACTTTCTAACTCTTCTTCTTCTAAACCACCCAACGGATTTTTATGCGGTTTTCACCATTAGGTCGAGTATTTCTCAGGGAAGGTTTATATATAGTTTTTTAATTATACATTCTTATGTAAATTAACATAAATACGATAAATGTGTATAAAGTCCTACCCGTTGAGACACTTTCGCGCATGCGCTGCTTTAATGATAAGTACTACATGAAAATAATGTACTGGAGTATTGTTCCTCTTAATAAGATCTACAAAAAAGTCCGCGAGAGCATATTTTTATCTTTTAAGGATAACGTGTAGTGATCATATTTCTGTCTAAAAATAGTAATTTCAATATATTTTTTATTGTGAGGGATATTTTTCCATAATGGTATTAATCCTTATCCTTTAAAATACTTTATTAATTTTCTACGTTAAACGAAGATAAGATTTGCTGTTTACACTATTTCGAAATTGCGAATAGATTTAGAGAAAAATGCATTTAATTGTTGACACATCACGCCGTTGGCTCATCAGCTGTGCCGATTCAAGTTTTACTTATCCCTTACTCTCAGCATATAAATAAGAATATTAGTTACGTTGGCCATTTAATGTAGATCAAAACTGTCTTTTACTGTTTTTCATTTTAATAAGTACTTTAGAAGTTGTTACAATATCAAAACATCCTTGCTGCGAAACGCGCCCCGCGACGTTTATCTTATACAAGCGCGTCATGAGCAGTCATCGGTGGTTCAGTGGTAGAATGCTCGCCTGCCACGCGGGCGGCCCGGGTTCGATTCCCGGCCAATGCATTCTATTTAATTTTCCTCACAGGCAGCCACGTAGTGCTTGCTTTTCATCAGGGACAGAATACCGTCTTAAGCATTAACCACAAGCTCGAAAAAAAAAACCCGCCTGCCTCTATAGCAACGAAGATTTAGATGCGTTTGCACGTATTGGATAGTTGAATGTATTATTTCAGCGCGATATATTTGGTTTCATATTTTTTGTAGTAGTTATTAGTAGGTAGGTTTTTGTTTATAATTTCTTCCGTTTAAAAATAGTCATTTAACTATCTAAAAATAGTCATTTAAATATATTTTAATAAGTACTTGAAAAGATTAGTAGCAGAGATTTAAAATTACGGTACCTACTAAAAAATCCTTGCCGAGTAAAACAATTGGAAAATCCTTATTGAAACTACGAAAATGCGGGTTGCATTAGGGTTTAATTAATTTTCACATTATCTTAAGTGCTTTGCAAACATACATTATATGAATAATCCAGTAGTAAAAGCGGGCGAAGCCGCAAGGGGGTCGCTAGTAGTATATAAAACACTTTATTAAAACTTTATCTAAATTCTGTCCAAAATTTAGTCTGACTTTATTATTTAATTTTAAATCACACATTTGTGTTACCATAAGTTATGAACTAAATTCCTTGCCTTTCATTTAAATTCCTTACTTACAGTAAGTTAGAAATCTTTAAGACTAAATAACATTTTTTATAGTAGCTCTATTCTTTAACAACATATTTATTTATTTCATCATACATCGAATTCCATGGAAACTGGTAATTTCCTTAATAAATTTTCACACATAGCCATTTGTAAGTTAAAAGAATATTTGACACTATTAGTGGCTCTACGACAGGTATGCGTAAAAGCGTGTTTCAACAGTGTAATTAACACGCACGATGCCTCGAGTGTATATTTATCTTCATACTACTATTTGTTTAACAAATGTAAAACGAAAATATTACTTGTATAATAATGTACGCATGTAGGTCCGTTTCGGCTCTTATATATTTTATAGAGAAATAATAATATAGCGACGTGTTACTCAAATCGTAAAATATATGAAAAATCAAAGTTTGTGTTGGTTAGTACCTGCGTTTAGAGTTATGTATCTCGAAAACTTAAAAACGAAAATCATATACTTATTTACATTTGACGATGCAAACGCAAATGATTTTTCTTTTTCTCACATAATCCAGACTATTTACGGCGAAAAAAAAAAAACTAAATGATACACTTAATACTCAATACAAATATTATGTAACGCGTGACACTAAAAAAAACTATATATTTCGTCAATGTCATCCACAACACAGAAACGTCCTTCGAGCCAATCGATCCGTTACAATTATAATACAATTGTAGACAAACCATTGAAGTTAGACAATGGACTAAATAAAATAACATTACATGGCTTCTATATATAACGTTTCGTAGGCCCGACTCACGTACATATGGCGATATGTAGGACCCGTATACTTTATAACATTAAAAATAAAAAAATAGTTTTTATTCTAACCTTTTCAAAGTTTACGCCAGAGTAATTATATTTCTCATATATATAAACTAAGGTATATTATTTAGCTTAAGATAGTGAGTTCAAATTCCACTTCGACTTCAGTTTCAATCCATTTCCATCTGAGTTTTGATAGCTTTTAGATATTTTTTAAGCCAAAATTAAAACTAAATGTCGATATAAGCCTCGAAAATTCCAGTTTTTGCAATTGATTGTAAAGTAAATGAAATACCTCCTACTTCATGATATAGCTTAGGAGTGTATTGAAATATTGGGTGCAGCACGCCATGTAGGCACAAGCTGGTCAATATTTGAACTGAGCACTATCGTAAAATTATTTACGTGTTCAGACGCTAACAACTTTCTTAATTCGATTGTTTCAATAGAGTAAATTATATTTTAATTTATAGAATCAACTACAGTTTCTTAGTATTATTATTTTTTTATTTTCATATATCTCCCACAGTTTCGAGGTCATAGTAGATTCTTTTTATTTATATATAGAAAACTTATTAAAAATTTTACGTGTTAAGACTAACATTCGCTTCTTAGAAATCTATAGCTAACATAATAAGGCTTATTGCTCTAAGCGAAGCACAGATTTGAACCCGTTACGCTCAAATTATTAGAAATTAAATTTGTTCAAGTTTTTTATACTAATCCGTATGTACCACCACCTTTTCTTAGTTTATCTATAACACTTTATATATATTAAATAATTTATGTATATAAAAATTCTAAGTGATTTAATAAATAAAAGTCATTTGTCTATATAAAACTCGGCACTCGGGCAGAACGTAGCGTCTGTCAAATAAAATGCAATTGCAATTGGAACAGGCTGTTGCATACAAACGAGTTGCATTGATTCTCACCATGGGTACTTCGAAAGGGCATATAATAACCTAATGTAGCAATAAGCGATCCGCGACCGGAATACAAACAATTTTCCTTAGAACGCGCCCTAGAAAGGACTTCTGTAGATAAATCTATTAACAAAGAGGTTTTAGTCTTGTACACGAGTTGTTTACAGATAGCTAGCTGTACGTAAATATTCAACAGTGTCTTAAAATATTAGATTCGTCTGAATAACTAACAGCCTAAGCGTTATTGTGAACAGAATACAGCTTATAAATAATTTAAGGGACCTCGCCCAGATCTCAGATAAATAAAATCTTTTTATTTAACAAACAACTGTATACGGTATGAGAATTAAGCGTTTAATATAGGTTCAAATCCTGTTACGATAAACTTTTAATATAGTTTTTACAGTTTCACCTACATCCTAAACAATGCCGCACTTTATCTACCAAAACGTAGAAATAAAAGTAATTGGTTACATACAGATATTGTGCCACAATTGCTTCCATATTTTATATATATATGTAATTTCAGTAAAATATCTATCTATCCATTTCATTCTATCTTTGGCATCATCAGCGTAAACCATATTGTAATTTCTGTAAATTGAATGAACGGCGTGTACAGTACGTCCCGGTGACGAGTGATTTACGGTTACGGCATCTAAAAGCCACAGCAGAATTCCCATTAATCAACATTCTGTTCGATCCCGATTATTTTAATGAACTATTTCGCGTTCGTCTGTATTTGAGGTTTACTTAAATATTTGATTTAGATATGTCGATAATCATAGTAAAAATGTAAATAACACATAATTCAAAACAAATCCTTTTCAGGTTTCTAGTATCGGATGTTAAATTCTCTTTTCTTATTATTAGTTTTAATTTTAACAATTATTATTAAAAGGTCTTTCAGTATGTACTAATATTAGTACACAATAGAAATTGTCTATTGTATTTTAGGAATAGGTAAAGTAAATTTAGTGATACAACTCTCTTTTATTCACTATAATATATCTACATAATGTTTAAGACAGAACAAATAACAGTTAATCCAATTTAGTGTCAGATTTATTGTATGTCATTTGTCCTTGAAGAATACGTCATAAGCCGCTACGGGTGTATAAGACTTTTATGTCGACATTTAGCTAATGTCACAGTGTTACATTGATTTCCCTATAGGTTGCTTACTAGCAACCACTTCAGTTTAATCTATTAAGGTTAATAAATATAGGAATATATACTTAGTTTTATACTTATTAGATCGTTTATACTTTCAATTCAATGCCTGCGGTCAGAATTACCTCGGACTTTGAATGTCTAGTGTCATACACAATTTGGCATGCGGGCGTAGCCGCAGACGAAAGCTATAAAGAATATTTATATAATAACCAATATTTCGTGAATATTGGAGTAAATTTCTCAAATGTATTTTTGGTAGAATTTGATTTTCACCCTCAAATCTAATGTATCATCGCTGGCGAGGCACTCAGTTTTAATATATGTAATTAGTGATATATGTAACTCAACACACAATATTTTTAAGTGGCAGACGGCAACCTTAATTTCCCATCATCACTTAAGAAACATGCAATATATCTAACTTCAGGATCTTTCATATTCATAACATATTTTTGTTGCAGGTGCCATGCACGACGGAAATGAGTAACGCCAGCTCGTGTTTACGTGTAATGTGTAAAAAGACTATAGTTGCCAGTGCGTATAAAATGCGTATAGTGTTAAAAATCGAGACAATGTGCGCGTAAAGTTCGACCACGACGTCGAATCAGTCCGAGTGGGGGTCGCTGGCGGCCACGACCCACGATGTTATGGACGTTGTACTGGGCAACGAGAGTGACGAGTGGTGGAACGCGACGGAGACGATCACGCCGGACTTGTACAACTTCTGGGCATGGAGCATCGTCGACGGCGCCCTCATGCTCCTCATCGTCAGCGGGAACACCCTCACCATCCTCGCCGTCACGATGAGCCGCCGCCTATCCTCGCTAGTGTCCAACCAATTCGTGCTGAACCTAGCCATATCGGACCTGATGGTGGGCCTCACTCTGCCCTACCATCTGGTCTTCTACCTCGACGATGACTTCGGCAAGATCAAGTGGTCGTGTCTGATGAGGTTCATACTCATAATACTCGCGTGTCTCGCCTCCATTTACAACATCATCGCCATCGCCGTAGACAGGTACGAAAGTATTGTTGTCACAGTATTAAATCCTGTACCTATAGGTAGATACATATACAAAAACTAATATCGAAAATCAATGAAAACTGCACGCGATGCAAATTTTTAGGTTCATGCAAACAAAATGTATATAAAATGAACATAAATTTTGTAAATTACGATATATTCCAGGTACATAGCCATCGTGCACCCATTACACTACAGTCGCTATTTGACAAAGCTGGCGACGCGGCTGCTGATGAGCGCTACCTGGTCAATAGCGGTGTGCATAAGTTGCATACCAATGTTTTGGAACGACTGGCACGATGGTGTTAGTTGCGAAATGAACATGGTAAGTTATTTTATTATATATATATCATATAGCATATAACATATAGCATTATATCTGATAGCACATGGAGTTTGCAGATTCGACTGCCAACTGGCTTAAAACATCAATTATTTTCGTCTAATAGGCCTTTTATATATTTTTCGTGCAATATTATCATTGTATGAAAAATATATAAAAAGCTATAGCTTTTATACAAATAATTAAATAAAAAAAAGTTACTTTACAAACTCATATAATCTTATAATAATTATTATTTTTCTATTTTTTCCAGGTGGTACCAAAAACGTATACGACTAGCATCCTAGCGCCAATGTTCTCACTTATCTGGATGGTGATGTTCATTTTGTACTGGAGGATATGGCGCGAGGCCACGTGTCACGCGCGCCGCATGCGGGCCAATACGTGCTGCCCGACCGGAGCCAACGATTGGAAAAGCATACAGGTAAACTAATTGTAATAAATAAATTAGATTTGTTTATTTATATTTTTCATCTCGTATAAATTTAACGTTTTCCTTTTTTTTAATTCCAGGTGGTCCTGTTAGTTCTAGGATCATTCTCAATTTGCTGGATGCCATTCGTTGTAGTGTCATGTGCTCAGACGTTACCAATCGCAAAGCTACATAGCCCGATCCTATACCGTCTTACATCGTCCCTTGCCATGTCCAATTCCGGCATAAACCCTCTAATATATGCATGGAAAAACGCAGGATTTCGGGCTGCATTTGCTAAATTATTACGTTGCAAGCGGCCTGATACATCAGAATATCGAGGATCTCCCGCACCGGAAAGAAAACGAGGATCAGTGGCCCTACGTGAAGGTTCTATCACACGAACTGCACCTAACAACCTATCTGCAATGGGAGGAAGACCAGCTCGTCTACTGTACGTGGAACGCGAACCTGACACAGCCAGATGCAGGATTATAGAAAACGCCGGGTACGTAGATTCAGAGAGGGGTGACACGAACCCCTCTTACGCCCCCGACGGGCCGACGCCAGTGCACAGGGCCACGCGGCCGCCAGACGTAGTGTAGTGTAAATAACAATAAACGTTCTGTGGGAAACGTGAAACGCTTCTAGTTCTTAATGTTGTTAGTGAGTGTAGGTACTCCACTTGCATTAGGTACCTACCTGTTCAAGTCTACGCTCAAATTTATGAAAGCTTTATTGTTAAATTTTTATTGAGAAAATTCTAATAAGTTCCCTGCCATATGAGAAAATTTTAATATGAAGATATTCTTTATCATCTGCTATCAGATGTTTAAATACCGATAATACTTAAAATGTTGGATGTAAAATAAAAATATATTTAACAATATGTACTCTGAGAGTTTCATTTATCTCTTTATTATTAATTTTAATTGTAGGTGTATATATTGCATTAAAGTTTTAAGAAAATATATTTTGTTGTTAGAGCCATAGTTTATAAGTAGGCACACAGTTCGCGAGGTTTAAGATAAGCTTGCATTTGTGAGCGATTATAAAAGTAGAGAAAGCAAAATAAACTTTTAAGAATAAAATGATTAGAAATCAATAAAAAAAATCCCAACATTAAAAAATTATCATATTTTTATATCATATATTTTATTCTCATTTAAGTGTCATTTGAGTTAATAATTAATCTTTTTGTTATATCAACAAAAGAGAGCGTAGTGTTTATTTTTTTACTGCTTGGCCACGTATGTACATTTTCTCATTGTTTTACAGTGATAGTGCCAACTTTATTTTACACTTTCATTTAATTGCACATAAAAAAGCATTAAGAAATTAAAGATGTGAAACTGCTATCAGTACAAGAGGACTATGACTTCACACCTTCACTATATGAAACTCACACAAGTTCAAAGCTCAGTTTAGACTTCGCAGACTGTATTCTATTATGTTTTGTACCTATTTGCAAATAAACTATATACGTATGTTAACGCCATCTACTTAAGGATTTGAGAAGTACAAATGTTTCAGAATCTCTCAGACCAGCATCGTCTCTATGTACGTACAGAGGTCGCTTTAGGACAAAGCGATGTAATGAAGTGATTTTTATTTTATATACATTTTTTTTGTGCAGTAAATAACGTAAACGAAAATGAATACCTATATTTATTTATAAGATAAATTGTAACTCAAATTATATTAAATTTATAAATGTATAATAAAAACATATGTATATATAATGAAACAAAATATTAAAATGACTATCATTTTTTTAAACAATAAAATAGAATCAGTAGGTATGTATGTCATCACAATTTGTTTCTCCATTTAATTTATTTGACACATGTCTGTGACCGACATTGATATGGATTTCATTGCTATAGAAAAATAATCTTATGTATAATAAATTATTATATAAAAAATATATTTAACTTTAAATTGATTCATTATCTCTATCTAAAGTAAATATTTAAAAATATGGTTTTGTAGCAACATCTTCCATTAGTGTTGGCCATCCTGGCACAGCGCAAATACAGTGTCTGACAGTGAATGCACGACAGTTGTGGGTTCGATTGACTGTCGGGGAAAGTCATTATTTCTATTTCCTTGCAACTCCGTCCTCCACTCGGTATGCAGTCTCAAGCGGTTTTTAAGTTAGATATAATTTCAGAAATATTAGAAAAAACTTATTAAATTATTATTCTAAGAACATATAGTTATATTTCCTCTGGGCTAAGAATTGACTCAAGTCCACGAAAAAAGATTAATCTTTTAAGCTTAACACGTATCCTAGATAATAAACCAGGTGTGAAGAAAAAAAAGAGTTTATTAGATAAAACATAAAAGAAATGTATAATCATTTATTGTTTTAAGTCAAATTCCCCTTTATTCTCTCATTAATATAATTATTTAGATGTTAGGAATATTTTTTAACATAATATATGATAATTAATTTTAAATAATTCAACGACCTGATGTCATGAACTAAACTAAAAAGAGACGGATGTTTAAAATAAACTGTTAAAATCAGTCCAAATGCTAAAATAACAAACAGATAACATTTAAAGATATACCGTTGCGAGAATATTATTATGACGATCATAAAAATTAAACTTATAAGCAAATAGAAACTGCACGCTTAATAAAAATAATAAGTAATTAAAATACATTTTATATATGCAAAAAAGTGAGGCCAAACAGGCACAGTGGTACAACGTCAGATTAAAAACGCAACGGTTGACGACAACGGTCTTCATACTACATTTCCTCTGCCTACCCTGATATAGATGGAATAAAGGGTTAAGTTAATATGTGCAACAGTTCGATCATAATAAAAACCACGTCGTATTTTTAAGGATGAAAAATAGAAAGAAATTTAAATATCTTTTATTTTCTACTGCTTTTTAGAAGAAATCATGAGCGAAAGCTTATTTCGATATGAAGCATGCTATATATCTTTCATAATATCTATAACTAAAATAAAACATACAATGTATATACTAAATCTAAAACTTAATAAATTTTTAATCCCAAATGTTATAAGCAACACTTACCTCGACTCCAGTAACGCCAAGGGCTGTGACCAAGTTGGGCGTCATCCTAAAAGGCACCTTCTCGGGAACGCGCAGGGTCTTCCCCTTCTCGAAGCACACGTTATAGTCAATATGCACCACCTCACCAGACGTCAAGTCCACTAACACATTGTCCAAATGTCGGTCTCCCAAACCAATTATGTAACCGATAGTGCTCATTACGGCAACCGAGTAACTATATCGACGCGTCATTTGCCACCACTGTTCTGGACTCACGCTGCTACACCACAACTCCCTCCATAGTAAATCTCGAGGAGTTTCATCTGACAACTGCTGTAATACCTGTTTCAAGATGGACACAGGCCACTCTTTCCGATTCTCAGTGGGAATTCCCGCTTCTTTTAACAGCGGATTTAGTTTACTGTAAAACAGCTCAGAAGGACGAAGCACGTTGACAGTTTTGTTCGTCTTTGCAGATTGAATGGCCGCTTCGCGATTTTGCCAGCGTTTGTATAACGCAAATAATGGTGTTACGTTGTCTACCCAACTTATCAGGCCCGATCTAGGACCAAGAGGAATAACCGAGTAGTGTCGAGCTCTGTACGTTTGATTATCATTATTTTCAGAATCGCGTGCCAGCATCGTATTAGTTATAGACAGCAATTGCATTATTCTTTCATCTAAATGCAAGTCTTCTAAGCCTTTGAAAAGATATGTATAAGGTTTACCATCAGAGCCGTAAAATACTAATTTCTTTGGCCGCGTCTTAGTGGGAAGTATGGCAACATTATTTTCAATTGATTTTATCGTAATTCTCACAGTTCTTGTATTGGTGTGCAAACCGGGCATTGTAATCACTGTATCTTTCATTTCAGCCAAAACAGGGCTGATATCAGACATTTTTAATATATAAAATGATCTTTTGCTCACCTTTTGTTGTAATTTTATTTGTAACTGTTTGAGTGGTGCCCAGGATTCTTGAGGCTTTTCAGGATTGGTTGGATTTTTCAATTTATCAATAACATCGACGATAATGGCTTGAAATTTATTTTGGAACCCGATCTCATGAGGTGTCTCTGGCTCAGCAGATGTTATACGATTAAGTTCTTCGAGAACAAACACTATAGGTTCAAAAATTATACGATGCTTTTCTTTAATCAGTTTTTCTTTTTCTTCTGCACTTAAGTTGGCATTATTTTTTACTTTTGTGATTTCAGTCTCTAGTTGAATTAAACGTTTACTAAATTCTGTGTGATGTTGCACTAACGTTCCTAGACACAGTTCATCCCATAGTAAGTTTATTCTCTGCAACTCTTTTACTAATAATTTCACTTGTGATATAGTTTTTGGAGCCTGCTTAGCAAGAGTTTCAACCATGTCCAAAAAGCAAGAATTTAATTCGTTATTAACCACTTTATCACTAGCCGAGTCTTCCAAATCCAATTCGTCCTCACTATCAATATCATCATTAGACAAAAATGACCTAGGGACGTGTAAATTTGTCAAGCTATTTTGTTCATTTTCTACAGCACCAACGACTGCTGGAAATGTAATTAGATGCGGCGTATCTTCTGCTAATCTGCACAGCAAATCAGAAACACATTTTCTCACGTAAGTTTCTGGATGATTAAGCCTTGAAAATAATTGAGGAATGATTACTTTCCACGGTTGTGTAGGCGTGTTTGCTAATCCTGATTCAAGGACAGTTTGTAATTCCATAGCGTGTTTCACTATCAATCGTAAAAGCCTAAGTGTCGCATTAACAACAGCATTTTCGCCACTATGATTGATATAGTCTGATGCACATATTAATTGTAAAAATTTAAAATAGGCATCCGCTGATAACTCAAAGTATGAAAATACTCTTTTCTGAGCTTGCCGCCATATGTCTACGAGCAGGGCAAGATGTTCAGGGAAAGCGTTATTTAAAGATGGAACGGTACGCAATTGATTTTCGATCATTTCTGAGGTATTTATTTCATTCCAATCTATATCTTCTTCATCACACGTCGCTTTTGTTTTAGACAATATCTCACAGACAGCTTCGAAATCTTGAGGTGAACAACCTATCATCACACTTTCTATTTGAAGCTTGTCATTATCAGTAAGTTGTTCTCGTGTTTTAGAACTAAACTCAACCATTTTGCGACCCCATCTAAAACACCAAGCAGCAAAGTTAGCCCAAGCTTTGGCCAGACCTGGACATTGGTTTACGCCAAACTGCAATAATTTACCAACCGCAGAGTCAGTCAGAGGAATTACGTTCTCCGATATATTGTTATCTACTAAGCCAATTTCAGGTAAGGCTTGCACTAATTTTGACAGAGGTGAATCAATTTCTAAGATATTTTCGTTTTCATTTTGGACCCATTTTGAAAGTGTCAATAACAATCTGGTTCCCTTTTCTCTTAGTTCGTAATTTTGCTCTCCCATAGCTAATCTTTGAGAAAATCCAAGAGATATACTCGCACATAAATTGATAGCATTAGCTTTCGACTCATCTTTAGCATAGGCAACTTTGCACAATTCAGTCAGTGCAGTAGCGTTATTAAGTGTCCATATATCGAGGTCATATGTATTGGTCGATGAAAATAAAACATCGCTTAAATCTTCCAAAGTGCTTACGTTCAAGCACAATTGAAAAGCAGAATTGTTTTTAAAATGCCTTAGAAGCTCTCTCTTTGCCAGTACCAAATTGACATTCTTTCTAGCGCTTTTTATTACATCGAGTCTTAAACATTCATTATAAAACACATTTTCTTCAGTCATGTTAAGCTTCGTGAAATATTGATTCCACCATAAAACGCGTGTCAAATTTTTCAGTTCTGTACCATAAATATTTTCCTTAATAGCCGACGGCTTGAACGGATTAGTTATTGTTTTCCCATTCTTCATTACATTCAGTAGGCCATTACTTGCCAGCTGCATTATAGCTATATCTTTAAGAAAATGGACAGCATTCGTCCGCGAAAACTCTTCGGCACTTGAATTTAATAAATTTTCACATCCTTTCAATAGTGATTCGTATTTGTCACTATATTTATTATGATAAATATTAATTGCTGAATATATTAACGTAGTTTCAATTTTGTCTATCAGCCCTTGACATGAATAAGCATTTTTAGGCGATTCAGATGAATCTATTTCTAAAATGTTCCAATTACTAAGTTCCGGTATTTCGTTAGCATCTTCAAAATGTTGTAAGACGGTAAGTGGTTCCCAAAGTGAATTACGATTACTTCCATCAGTATTCTGTTTCCACTCTTCCATATCAGCCCAGCTTTGTATATTTTTATAGCACTCTAACACTTGCTCGTCGATGAACTTGCTTGCCTTAGAGCCTACTTTACTTTCATTCTCATCAATATTTTCATTGATCTGTTGATAAGTCTTTTTATAGAAATCAGAAGCTAATTCAAATCTAAAGTTAGCTTGTTCAGCGACACCTTTAAGCCACGCAAATTTTACTTCAAACTTTTGTTTTATCCACACATATAGACCATGAACAACTTCAGGTTCCTTTATATTTATAAGGGCTCGTGCAACACTTATTGTTATTGCTTCTATATCTATGTTCGAGTTAATTGAAGCGTTTTGCAATATCAAAGAAGCGTGATATATCGCCGCTCCATAGTGTCCACCGTAGATACTCACTGCGAGTGCTGCCGGACGAACTCTATTATTCCACTCACGGCAAGTCGTCCAATTAGTGTGGAAAAATGTTTTGACTGGTTTAGCAACTGCTGGTAGCACTGTCGCCGTACCTTCCGCAGCATTGTAAGTGTACTTTTCTAAGAACATCATAAACTCTACCAGCCATCGTGCCCTAACTTGCTCAGCTGTTGCTATATCTAAAACACTTGCACTCTCCAAAGCTACATATTTCGTTTCTGATGATGATATTTCTCTTGCTACACCTTTTAAAGTACCTTCAATCTTTGTAAATGTCTCCTGAGGTTTACCTAACGCTGTACGAAGTTTTAATAAAATACATGTCTGAGCCACTTCAGACAGGGCCCAACTGGCGCTTATTGAAGAGAAATTTGTTGCACATTCTCGGAAGAACAATAAGGTGTTTTCATCTAAATCTTGACACTGAAGAGGCCAAGATGATATGAAGATGTCCCGTAAAAAGCTCTTATTTTCTAAATTAACTTTTGTTAGACAATTCATTATAGCTGAGAAATGATGATTGGGCAATGTTGTAAACGATTCTCTCATGAGATAATCTTTGAACGAATTTAGTTTTGTATCACAGTTTATGACCAAATTGTTCATTTTGCGACTAGTAAATGTTTTTACAATCTGTTTATCAAATTCCTGTTGTACAATGTCCCATGGAAGTTCAAACAAAACTTTCTTACATATAGCAGCCAAAACTTTATTTTCATTGTCAATATGTAAAATACACACCACTGCAATTGTTTTGAGCAAAAGCATATTCCACACCATGCTTTTATTCTTCAGTAAGTATTGAAAATTTTTTATGACTATTAAAACAATTTCACTGTCGAAACTATGGGCCAATGTTAGCATATTAGTTGTCAATAAAAGAAAGCTTTTCGATAAGCTCACAATAGGTAAATAATTGTCTAATTGGCAAAATATATCTGATATCCATGTTAGAATAAGAATTAAAGTTTCATTAGGCATTTGTTCATCAAGGACAATGCTTAAAGTGTTTAATATTACAGTAAGATGTCCAGAAGTTGGGCTTGAGCTGGACACATCTCCTATAGATAAATTAGATAATCCAAATAAGTCATTACCCCTTCCTTGGGAATTTGTTACTAAGTCACTAGAAGCAATAAAATGGTTGTTCTTTTTACAATGAGAATAAAGCAAAAACAGAATAGCGTATTGTAGTGCTGGTCGTTTCTTCATTAAAGTTTCATCATGTGGACACATTTTGATAGCAAGTAACTCCAAAATGCTCGGTTGCAATGCCCACATTCCAATTATAGAATTACTTGCATTTGCCAAATCAGAAAGACATTGTAAGTAAAATATAATGTTTTTTTCTGCATTGTCTTTTGTATACTCTTCTGTGTATTCAACTTGTAATATTTGCACATCTGGTATTAAAATAGAGTATGAATTTTGTATGTCACTTAAAACAAATTTGTATGCTTCTTGCAAAAGTGGGATATTTTTCAAGTTAAGTAGGTTACTATATATTAACATAATACCATTCACTATCCTAGTGTCTTCAGAGAAACATAAGGGTCGAAGTAGAGATCCAGGACCTATAGTCTGAGAAATAAAATCTAGCGGAAGATTTGAAGCTATTTCCTTGATAGTAACTGAAATCAGGCTTATAATGCTTAAACAAGTATTGTCATCAATTTGCAAATAGTTATTAACTTCCAAAGTTATAAGTGAAAACAAAGCAGGTTGACAGGAAGTTGATTTAGTTTGCAAATACTTTAATAGTAATGTAATACATTTGTTACCTGCTAAAATTAGGTCTGCTTCAGCATTTTCTGTGAGAGCCTCAATCATTACATTTAGAATTTTACTCAATGCATCAGTCAGAAATGACCAAGTAACTGACTTTGAGACTGTGGGGCTTAACAAGTTACCCAAACTTTTAACAACTGTGTTAAAAACATTTAAAAACGATGAAATCTTTTGCATGCAGTCTTCATGTGAATTAGCATCTCCATCTTTATCACTTTTATTGGAATCCAAGTCATTACAATAAGCTACCATATCCTCTACAAACTGATTTAATAGATTTATTGAAAATCCCACATCTGCTTGCCAATGTCGGCTCAATTTAAATAATGATTGTAAAGCAAAATCTTTAATTTTCTTTGGTTGGGCATTATCAACATGCCATCCAACTAAAATATCTACTGTATCCACAAAATGATTAGCAAAATGTTCTGGGTATGAATTAGACATTAATGTCATGGCATTTATGGCAGCCATAAACACTTCAGCAGAATCTGTAGCTTCAATGATAGTTTGTATCTTTTCTAATATGTCTTCTGCAAAATCAGGTAGGTTGGGAGTTTCAAAATCAAGTTGAAAAGTTTCTGTGAAAGAAAGAACCAAAAGATGTTTAATAGATGTGTTGTGCACAGAATATGTTGATATAATCCAATCAAGATGTTTCCGAAAGTCAGGTCCCATAACATAGCCAATTCTGCCCAACACCATAGCAGCACCCTCCTTTGTCTCAATGCTAGGTGCATCATAAAGCACATCTAGCAATGATTCCACTAATATATCATAAGATCTTCTAATATAACGTGCATTCTCAGGCATCATTACAGCATCTTGCAATTTGCTACATATAGTAAGAGATTTCTCGACATCGACTTCCGCACATAAACGACGTAAAAGCTTAGAAATACGCGGGTCCTCAGGTAGGTTTACTACCAAGTCAGATCTCTCATAAAATTTGTTATTGTTTCCTTGTGACCAATTGTCAATCTTGGTAGTACCTAACGATTCGTGATATCTGTAGGAGTTTTCCTCTCGGTCACCTCTTGGCGGGAAACCGCCACGGCCTCTGGCGCCGCCCCTGCTCCCGCCTCTGGAGTGGCGGAACTCGGTGACCCGTCCTCGCGAACGGAAACGCGACTCCCTAGGACCCCCGAATGAGGAAGGTCCATCGTATGCTCCAACATAACCTCTGACCTTATCATCCGCAGTGTTTTCATGTCCAATTTCGTCCCGATCAGAAGCGTCAATATTATCCGATAATTTCGAACCTTTTACTTTACTATTTGAAGTGGTGGATAGCATCACTAGAACTTGTTTTTGAGGTATAGATGTCACAACACATTGCCGTAATATTAAGAGCGAAATTCAGTTAAAACTTCAGACACAAACGCTTTTTGTCGAAATTCCTTCGCCAACAGAGATGTCACACACACAGACGTTTTACATATCACCTGTCATTCTGGTAGTTTCTGAACGATGCGTTTATTACCATAGGTTAAAAGCTAGTATAGTGTATATAAAAAGTTTATTTAAATAATTTAATGGCTCAAAACATAAAAATATATTTTGTATTACTTTATAATACAAAATAATTATTTTATCACTTAAAAACTGAAACTTAATTTCGTATCTGTTATTAAAATGCATGAAATTAATATATATATGAAAAAACATTTAAATGTTATATAACTTCTCTATAATTCGCTTATTTTGTAACTGTAGGGAAAACATCAAGTAAAAAATATATTTGTTTATCTTTTTTATTAAAGTACTTATTAATTCTTGGGCAGCTTATTCGTCGACTATTGTATTATTATTAGTCTGTGGCAAAAACATTACGACTCTGTAGATTTATAGTTATAGATAGGGTATACTCTATAGCCTTCGCGGCTTCGCCGTCGCCCTTCATTGGGGGAAAACAAATACAAATGTCAAATTTGTTATTTCATATAGGTTATCCTCTTAAACGTGGAATTTAAATATTAATAAAAGTTTAAACAAGTATTAATTAACACTCATTTGTTTTTAATGTGATAAATAACAATGAAGAGCACTAAAAGAAATCATGATTTTAAAGGTGAATCTAACAATTTATCAATTTTTTTGATATAATTCTTCACTATAGTCAATTAAGCTATTAAAAATATTTTAAATAAAATTAGATTAATTGTAGTAGTAGAGGGTACTCAATGATAAGCTACTCTTATTTATTTTAAACCAAAATTCAAAAATAAGTATACTTAATTGCTTGGGACTGTAATAATGAAATTAAAAATAGTCTCTAATATAAAATTCTCACTTTAACATATTTTCATTTTATTTCTTTACAGCATTGGAGTTAAAAGTAGATGAAAATTCTACTTCTACCCATATTATTTATTTTAAAGAACATTCTGTAAGGGACCACACAAGTGATAAACCTTCAGGTAGAACACTTTTTATTGTTAACATCCCACCATATGCCGATGAAAAGGGCCTTAGAAATGCATTTTGTGAAGCTGGTACAATAACCTCTGTTATTTTTTATGAAAAACCTACTTCAGAAGTAATTGAAGAAAAATTCATAAAGAAACCACAAAAACTATCATTTAAAGTTTGCTATTTGGTGTTCAAAAAAGTTTCAGAATTAGATAGAGCACTTAAATTAACAAAATTAAGCCCTATGAATTCACATGGACACGAAATAAAAATTGGTTTAAAAAAATGGGTAGAAGAATATAATAATTCCATAGAATCGACAAAAGCATTAAAAGAAAGAATTGAGACTTTCATGAAAGCATATGACAAGCAAACTACAATTGAAGAAAAGAAAGAAAAGGCACTGGAACAGGAGGATAGTGAAGGATGGGTGACCGTTACTAAAAGGGGCAAAGTTCAAAGTTTTGCTCGAACAGAAAAAGTAGAAAATAAAATCATGGCTAAAGAAGATAGAAACAAGCAACGAAAAGAACTCAAAAATTTCTACACTTTTCAAATTAGGGAATCGAAAATGAAACACATTGTGGCTTTAAGGCAAAAATTTGAAGAGGACAGAAAAAAGATTGCACAAATAAAACAAAGTCGTAGATTTAAGCCATTTTAATTAATAAATGAATTCATATTTGTTAAGTTTTTTTTTTACATTCCCATTATTTATTATTTAAATAAATAATGGGAATGTAAAAAAAAAAATTAATATTTTTACTTGGTTTGCTATTTTACATACTGGGGATATAATGATGTGTACAGCGGTGTCCCCTTGATAGGTTTATATCTGTGTGCGTCATTCTTAATAAATGGTGGTGATTTTATGACAATATTTTTATTATTTTGTTTGAAAAAACTTTTTCATTTTTTAATTGTATTATGCTTTAATTGTATTATCTAAGTAGTTAAAATTGTTGTTTCATTTAAAGTGGTGATGACAAAAACACTGTATAAAAAAAAATATTAATATTTTAAGTAAGCTTTGAGAGGTCTCCTTTAAAGTGGCCAATTTTCACATCTGACAATGCTAATAGAGACAGGCATTTTAGCTTCATACTTTGTCTTGCATAGCAAGAAGGCATTGAGTATCTAGTGTCAAGGAAAACCATCTAATTAGATTAGGATTTGAATCTACAAATATCTTGTATGATGGTTTTCCATGGTGACACAATAACCATAACCAGTATTTAATACTATAAAACACAATATTTTAATCGACTTCATTTACCTATTGATATTTCATTCTGTTCTTGATTATATATATAATACACAAATTTAACACTTATTAACATAATTTCCATTATATTCAGTCTCTTTTTTCACATTAAAAGTTTTAAAGCATATGTCAAATGCTTTGTTGATGACTTTTAATGATAATCCTTAAAAGCCTATTCTCAGGTAAAGTGTCTAATGCTGCTAGGAGATTGCTAATATTACCGTAGACACAACCATTTGCTAGTGACACTTGTATTGCTTGACCTATTCTGTCAAGGCAGTCCTGTAACAAAACATAGTATATTTATTTTATCTTAATTTACACTTAACAATGTAAAAAAACCCAAAACAATGATTTTTAACATTTTTGTTGGTTTTTTTTTGTGCATGCTAAATCTAAGAAATGACTTAACTAATTTAAATATAATTTTCAAAATTATATTTTGGCAAAATTCCCTTACCAATTAATGTTTGTTTCATTTCAATTCAATTTCAACTGGTTCATAAATAAAAAAGGTATTTGAATATAAAATATTTTGTTCAACTTAAATGTTATTTCAATAAAAAAGTTATTTTATAACTGTTTTATTGAATTGACCTTACATAATTTAATAATAGCAAGTTTATCAGTTGATGACACCACGAAAATAAGTGATGATAGCATTGTTCTGATAATGATGCAAAGCACAGTATGGAGTCCTGCCAGTTAAAATGCTATGCCTCAAAAATTCAAAAGAAAATGGGACACAGAAGTGCTTTAATGTTGAATGGAGTGTATTATCACTAGTAAATAAAATGGTTATAATTACCTGTAATTTTGTATCACTTTGTAATCTAATACCCCTCTTAACCAACTTATGTCCATATGCTTGTACCAAAGGGGTCAACGCAGCTAAATGTTGAGCATTTACTGCAGTGGGAGGTCCATGGGTTCGTCTCCCAGCTCTCAAGCTATGTAACACTCCTAGATGTAACTTAATGTAAAGTTCAGATTCTGTTATAGGCTTACTAGATACTGATTTCACTATGGTAGGCTTCTCATCTTCTATTTTAATTTTCTTTATTGGTATTTCATCTATTTCAGTGTCTTAAATGGAAAATTAAAATAGAAAGCATTTATATATTTTAAACAATATTATAAGCAAAAAACAAGGCAAATTCTAGGGTTCATACATAATTTCTACTGTAGTGTTGAGTTCCCCATCCAACACACAATACACTAGAATTTGGGGGAAAATGAGAAACAGAGCATTAGGTTCCTATGTTCCCTCTCCCTACCCATGCAGAATTTACAGAGTTTAATTCTACAGTCACACTTTGTGCCTCTGTGCGACAACTGGCATCTTTCATAATTATGAACTTAAATATCTACTTCACTAATAAACAAATGAAATATTTATAATTACCTTCATCAATAAACAGTGGCGCTAAAGCACACCAATGTATTAATCCAGCTAAAGGAGTTACTGCAGCCATTGGAATAGATCCACTGGGAAGTGCAGCTGGGTTTAATTGCGCTGACATACATAGTGTTGGATTGGAATATACCTGGGGAAAAGTAATTAATAGTATGGTAGTGATTATTTAGTAATAAAAATTATTATTAATAACAGAATTTTTTTAGACTTATTCCCTCATGTAGGAATGAATCCATAATTATTACATTTACAGTCAGCTGTCCCACTTTATCATGATGATGCAGTATGACTGCTATAATTATATTTATAAAAAAATATATCTGTACTACTATTTAACCAAGACAAATTACTGCAAGTACTGAAAGTAAATTTTGTTTTTTTCACAAATAAGAAAATTATATACTTTACCCAAGAAGTAATGACGTCCAATAAATTTTTGGGGGGCATTTTCTTAGCTTTTTGTCCATCATGCATGTACAATTCAGTTACAGCAGTTATAAAATTTGATACAAACTGTGGAGCAGTTGTTGCTAGGGTCTTTAAAGCACTCTGGTTGGAAGTATTCAAATAGAAATGGTCTCTGATTACATTTTCAACTAAATGCAATGATTGTTGAGAGGAGCATCCCATTTGTTGAAGCCACACACCTACTGCTAACAGAACCTT
>JAEBDU010012572.1:0-14463 GCA_016802625.1 Heliconius numata | reverse complement strand
ATCAACGTCAATGTTGCATCAAGATGACGTATCTATGCCCTTAGCGACTCTCAACATTATAAAGTTTGTACATATACTCGTATTGCAATTCGATTAACATAATTAATTATAGTGAGTAAAATAAAGCCGTCGTGGATTTGGTACGCGACGGCCGTGGATTCAATCTCCACTAGAGGGAATGAATTATTATTTATTAATATTTTGATTTCTTCCCTCAGGTACTAAGTTAAAAAGCCCGGGGCTTTGTTCCGCCTAACACGCAATGCCTTGAAGAATTCGCCGAAAAATGGGGAACGGAGTGCCTTAATACTCTGTTTTTATTCCCTTTACAATGTTGAAATACGCATTTCTGTTCCGGTCATTTATTTTTTTTCAGGAAATCAAGGGACCGTAGATCTAAGTAGGCATATATGGTTTGAATTTAAACTTCATATCTTTAAGCTTTCTTGGAATAAACGCTCTTGACAGACAAACAGACAAAAAGACAGACGGACGGACGGACAACAAAGTAGTCTTATAAGGGTTCCTTTTTTCCTTAAAAGGTCGGAATTCTAAGAACCGGTTAAGTGTGAATCAAACACGCCAATCGGGTGTTCCGTACGTTAAAGGTACGTAACAAAGCTTAAGTACAGAACTCTCAAAAATGTTTTTTTTTTGGCTACATCCTTGACTTTGTGATATTCAATACATAAATTTATTTACAAACTAAGCAACGCCCTTCGAATTTCATCATCATCATACAAGTTTTTGGATATGAAGTTTCTAGAAGGAGCTGGTTTTCTTTATTGATCTACGAAAGAGTGACAAACGACTAATGTGATACGAAAATAAATAATGATAATTAGTTTCGTAAATTTTCCGAAAACGGCATTTATTTGTGTGTAACATAAAGATGTAAATCTATGCGGGAAGAAGGTCAAATAAAATCTATACAATCTGTAACATGGCGTAACCATTGTGTGGAACGCGAAAAGTAGGACAGTAAAGCAAGTTGCTGAAGTTGACACATATATAATATAAATAAAAATAAATAAACTTCACATTGTATCCCGTGGTAGGCAAAGAGAATCTAATGTTAAGACACTCTGTTACCTCCGTTCCTCATTAAAACACTTCCGTTCCCCATTTTTCGTCGAATTCTGGAAGCATTGCGTGTTGAATTGATGATGATGATTATGATTCTAAGAAGTACTTCTCTATTTCGTATAATCTACAAGGCTTACTATAGCCTCTTACTTTACAGAGCCTTAAATTACGTCCATAAATAATTCAAGTACGCTTCTGAAGGCTTGTGCAGATAAAATGATCACTAGGTATCACTTTATGTAATAACCGTGAAATGAATTATATTGTAAGACATTATCTATTACATAATTAAATTAAATAAATAACTTTTTTTTCTTTTTGCCAAAACGAACACGGAAGGGACTACACTACTACTCTGTTTTTTTTTAAATATTGCACTATAAAATGTATATAAAAAGTAAAGCAAGTTTCCACTACTGAAAATATTTATTCTGCAGTGTTAACTTAACCTCTTAAGTTTTGTGATAAACGGTTTGGCTGTTAAAAATATAAAAAATCATTAGTGATATTAAATATATTTTATTGGTATAACATAAACGCATTACGAAACAATTTTTTTATCATAAAAATATAATTGTATTCAATACTAATTTCAGCTGCCTTGTTCATCATTTAGATTTTGACAGAAGCAATCTTAAATTCTTAATTCTTAGTTAATTTTGGAAATAATAATTTGAAAAATATTATATCAAGTTATATTAAGCACATATAGTTGGACAATTAATTTGATATTTTTTCTTTTTTGACATTTATAGAAGATCTTGTAGTTGTTTATAGTAAGTACCTTCTCTAAGATTCTTTTAAGGGTGAGGAGATATTAGCATATTTACTCTATATATATGAATATAAAAGTTAGGTACGTAAATTAGCAACGTCGTAAATATTATACCTTGTAGATCATAAGATTAAAGGTAATACCAAGGTTTTACTTAATAATGCATTGTTATTTTAATAAAGATAAGGTGGCGAGGCTAGCGATTATTTGTGAAAAATTGATATTAAGGTATAATATTTATTTGGTTACCTATAAAATACAAACTTGGTAATGTTTCGTGATTATTTTAGAACCTGGTTCAATTCAATACCCAGAAGACACAAATTTGCGCGTTACATCACTAAGAAAAACCTATTTGTCGTTGCAATCGTTTTCCAGGATACTTCTGCCCAGTATTAGCACATTGGGCCTTATCATTTCGAGTGACTGCCAGTTTATGTGGTGTTGGGATGGGGCGTGGGCGGTGATCACTTGCCATCAGGTGACCTGTACATTCGTTTGCCTTGTCTTTTCCATAAAAAAAGACAATTAAATTACATATCTTTACGATTCATTTAATATTTTATTCTGTTAATTAATCTCGAATCAAGTTATATGCTTATTAATAAATAGTGAAACACAATAAGATCAGTTGGTAAATAATAGACGTTTTGTATGGAACAAAATTTATTGCATTATTTACAAAAAGTATAAAATAAAAAATCGGTAACTTAATTTCTAGCCGATATTTATCTACAATATTTACAATTAATATATGTAAATATATATTTAATATTAATAGTAATTTTCAAATTAATCTTAGTGTCAACGTATTTTGTACAAATTTAGAAATTTTGTTGGTATCATTTTGTACATATTATATAAGTATATCTACAATAAATTAATTTTGTACTACTTTATATAATTTTAATAAATAAAAAATATAGATACGTTTATAGGGAGAAAAATGTGAGTAGATCAATTTAGTATTTATATAAATAATGTTAGCCAAGTTTGCCCCGCTGGTGTATTAGTCTCAATCATACTATAACAAAAATTACTAAATCAATATAATCGAAAGCTTGAAGGGATAAAATTATAATTGAAATTATTTTAATTAAAATCTAAGAGTATTTTTTGTAAAACGAATGTTGAAAAACTACAAACAAAAATAGCATCTAAAATAGTTTAATTTAAATAAATATCCATTGTAATTACTTATTTTAGGGCAGTGAAATGTGAATACGTGCCTAATTATAAAGCTCTATACGACGCGACTCATGAAATATGTATTTCAATCATAAATTTCAAAGCATAGAGTATTATTAATTTCATAGTATAAAATGGATTTAAAAATGTCATATTTACTTTAACTTATATTTAAACTTGCTTAAATGACCTGATTTGACCTATTTATTATTAACTGACTTCAAAATTTATAAATTAAAAATGATATAATTTTAAAATAATTAAAAAAAAACATGTAATCACAAGTAATCGATAAATACCTACCTAAAGTATCGGTAAATCGTTTGAGCACAACAACAAGTGCTCTTTAATTAATTTAGTCCGAAATAAAAATAATACTTATAAGTACATTTTAGCCGAAGTTTTCAAAATGATGTATGAAGTAGGGAAGCCTCCTCGTGCGGTTGACCTGCTCGCACGCGGACATTATTGACTTAGTGAGAGGTCGTGGACCGCATGAGAATACACCAATTTTAGATACCTGTATGGAAATAAATCGTAAAATTAAAAAAGGACTGATCATATCTGTATTTATCTGAACCGATAGCTGTTTCGGTTGACAGTTGTCGGCAAAATTATTTAAGAGTAGGTAAATATATTGAGCTTAAATAAAAAGTGGTGTTGCATTACTAGGCTCTTTGGTTTTTCCGTAAAATATGTGACCAGTCGTGGCGCAGCAACGCAAGTGTGTGACTGTAAACACGACAGGTTGTGGGTTCGATTCTCACTTGAGGTAATGAAATATTTAATAGTTTTATATCTTTGCTTTGGCGTTGAGGCAAAGCGCGCCAATGACTTCCAACACTCAACACCTACTTGCTATACAGGATTTTTACGCAACGATTTTTGATAGTATTCTGTTATCTTAAGTTAAATATCAAATGGCCAAGTCAGAAAATCCTTTGAATCAATAAATATTATAACAAATAATTATTAAGCAGTAAATGCCCTACCGATTTCGCGTAGACAACTATAATTTAAATCCTTGTGTAACCCGCGATCAGTCACGATGTATGAATGGAAAGGCAGGTCTAATTTACTTCTTATTACAGAATCAGGCTATGTTCTGAATGCTATGTTATTATTATTTTATCATTTTATTTAAGTTTAACAATTATTTTGATTATTTTAGAATTTTAATATTATTTATTTTATAATTATATTCTGAAAAAGAATCACGAATAAACTCAATAAAAGAGACTTAATATCGACATTGAAAAATAAAAAAATGGTTAAGTTTTATTAATTTGATACTGAAATAGATTTTTTATTTTATTTTTTAATCTACATTCTGTATCTGTCTCACGGACCCACTAAATCAAAATTGCGAAACCTAAAAGCTTATTAAGTTGTTAAAGCAAGTTGAGTTTTAATTACATATTATTTTCAGCCTTGTAAGTCGTGGAAGCAGCCATTTGTAATAAATATAGTTCGTTGAATGAATTTTCGGATGTACTTGAGTAACGTTACGTTCACCCTTCGCTTTATTAGGCGCACATAAGTTTGTGAGAGATAAATTTCGACTAATTCTCTTGTATGTTTCATGTTATATATTATTTATTACATATTTGTAGAGCGTCTGACATTTATTACTCAGTAGATGATTTAGTTATCATAAAGTGTTACTATAAAATATAATAAATTATAGGTACTTTTGAATGTGGTAGAGACCGTTTTGGCTCTACTCATAATGTCCAGAATGCTCTGTTTTTATGTTTAAAATGAACAGAAAGAGATATATATGGTTATAATAATGATCTGTTAAATAAATAAAATATAAATTATGAAGAGTGGAACTAAAAAGGCGTTACATAAATATATCTAACCCCCTTTTAGTCTCTTTATAATTTTAATTTTATTTATACTAATAAGTTGGAAAGAGCTACTTGTGAAGACTTAGAAATATTTGTTTGTTACTTACGTAGCTATGTTTCTTTTGTACAAATTTTAGGAATGAGGACATATCTGGTCTGCCAAAGTGATTTACTGCTTTTAATCCTGTGAACATTGATGTACGGGACAGCCTTTGGAAGTGATTCTCGCAGATATACTAAAATACAAAAATAGACAGTATTAATATATACGAGTATAATGCTCTTACATTCGTTATTATAATTTATGATTTGATTAACAGATGATAAAATATTATTAAATTGTGAGCCTAGCAGCCTAGTATGAGTCCGGTTCAACGGATTTAAATTAAACAATAATTCCAACGATAAATAAAGTTTGATTTGTTCTATGAATGTAACGAATAGGTAAACAAAGGTACTTTAAAATTAATTATCCGATTAGTAAAGATAATTTTTATGGAAAAAAGTAAGTATTTACTGTTTGACATTTTAAAACTTACAAGCATAGTGGTCCTGAGATCAAACTTGTGGAAGAATTGTGTAATAAAGATATGGATTTCAAGGACGTTGGTGACATCCTTGCGTTCAACATCGCGAAGCACGTCGATAAACCATTCGAAGTGCTTATGTGATGGGCAGATCCACAGGAAGTATACCTGCATAGGAAAAGTCGTAATTACTATCGAAGATACTATAATAGATGTATTTGTTTTGAATTTACATGTTGAATGGAGTGCTTAATTACTTTGAAATTATTATTTTTTGGTGAACTGGTATACCTACTAATTTTTTGAAGTTTTGTATTAACAATTGAATACAAAAGTAATTATCAGTCTTATCAGGTTGCTATCATAAATAATTTCCATAGGTATCCAGAAATGGTAGTTTATAACATTTATAATGTCTGATTCTAATGAAAATATGTATGGTTAGGTAATTTTAATATTAAGATACCTACACTATTCAATCATTACTAACCTTCTTGCAAGCAACTCCAGAATATCTATTAGTTGAAGTTCCGAATACAAGGTCATTGAGTATAGAGGCGTAGGGAGTGACACCGATACCGCCGCCGACCATCACTGCCACTTCGAATTTGTACCAGTCCTGGTTACCACCGCCGAATGGACCTTGGATCCTGGTGAAAAAGGAAAGGAATTAAAGCCATCTGCTTTATAAACATATTTGAAATATGATATTTATGTACAATTTATTTTTAAGATGTATAATCTATAGTTACTGGTGTAATTTAGAACCACTTATCCGACTTCATGAAATTGATGTCAATTATTATTAATTTAATACGAGTATGTGACCTTAAAGGCATAGGATATTTGAGTTCGAATATTCATTTAGGGTTCTAAACATGTGTGCTAAATCTCGTAAGTGTACAGATTTTCTACAAATATTACCTAATTTTTGGTTGAGTTTCCGGATTAAAATTACACGGATCGAAATAGTTTCTAAGTTTCCAAGTCCACGGTCCCTGCGCCTTGATGTGACACGAGAGGAAGTTCTCGTGAGGAGCTGATGTTAGAGTGAATGAGTGAAACTCTTCTTTCTTGAAGGCGGTGCAAGCGAGACGTACCCACTGACCTATTTAGAAATAAGTAAATAATAATAAAAGGTGATTATGAATATTAAAAAAAAAATGAAGATAGGAACAAGATATTCCATTCTCTACGTTTCGCCGAAATTTGCGTAATCAAATCCGTACTACCCGAAATGAGTTTGAAAGTTGTTTGAGTGAATTGTGCTCAATATCAGACATTGTACTGAGCTACTATAGCTTTAAAATATATGTATATATTAACGTATGTTATGTCTGTTACTTACATAGTAAGACTAGTATTTTCAAACAAACAATGTTTCCATACCTGATAAATATTTAAGATTCGGCGGCCGATAAAACTTAATCTTAATAACATCTGAAGGTAGCATTTCTGTTTCTAATACGTCCAACGCCAGGTATTTTGTGCGTAAAGATACCACCTGAAAAATGATATCGGTTTTTTATTTATTTAACTAGTTCTAAATTAATGAAATATATGATTTTCATTTATTTGTGATTTAAAAAATCTACCTTATCCAATGTATAAATGACTGCTGGGCCTAGGAAGAATATCCAGAACCGAGGAGCCCCAGTGAGTCTAGCGAGGCCGTGCACAAGGCAGAGTGCGTACAGCGCTACGTGCAGCGAGTGGGCGCGCCAGAACCAAGGATACGCGCGTTTACGTATCACGGGGTGAGCGAAGATGAATATTATGCACATTATTATGAAGAGAAGAACTCCTGTTACACCTGTTAGAATTAAAATATTAAATGGTATGGAAATAGTTAAAGTTGGTTAAATTATTGGAAACGGATCATTTTCGTTATAAAAACAAAATTGTATTTTTTATCTCTTGCCAATCGTTATTGTCTAAAGTAAGTATGAATTAAATCTTTATTTTTTATTTTCAGTTTTACATTTTCAAACGACGAATTAAAAAATATATTTTAAGCAATAGTTGCTAATATTACCTGTGATAGTTTGGAACACCCAGTAAGTAATTCCAGGCCTGAAATCTGATGTGAAATGAACTTCTTTGGTCAAGCACCGCAAGTTCTCTACCGGTTGAGTAGACACGTGGTAGAAGTTGACCAAGTGGCCTGCGGTATGTAGGAGAGAAAAGAATAGTGCGGTGCAAGCAACTATCTTGTGGAACTGGATGCTGGAGTCTAATGGTATGTACTGTTGAATACTAAATTCCTGAAATAGGTACCTTGATTATAATTATTTTATTATCGTTGTATTATTCAAGTTATTAGAATTTAAATAATTCACTTCTATTGGTAAAGTGGACATTTTACAAAAGGTAATATTTACTTAGGGACATTCATGTCATAAAGTTTTTATAATCAATACAATTTCCAAAAAATCATGTATGTTAAAAGAAAATTACTAATTTTAATGGTTGTAATGTAATGTTTACAAATTACCTTTAGCTTAGTTAATAAATTTCTTGACATGGTCAATAGTAACAAACTGTAGCAGAAAGATAAAGATGCGGCTGATCCTCGAGTGATGGCGATACCCACTCCCATTATGTGCCTCAAATCCAGGTGTTCTGACATAAAGGAGTAATGAGCAAATCTTTCCACGAATAAGCCGATTGTGACAACGTAAAATACGAACAGGTAAAATATATTTTGTCTGTTTTCTTCAAGGAATGTTACTAGATAGTCCCATTTTAGAAGGAACCAGTGTCTGAAAACAAATGTTGATTACAGTATAACTTTTCGTATTTCTTACAATGGACTGTATTATACGTTTAGATTATGAAAATTTTGATATAAATATTTTATAAATAACTTGAAGTCTCAATAAAAAACAGCCAAAACGTTTTCTTACCTAGATTGTTCCATGGACGGTTCAATATGGAAGCTAGTCATTCTCGCAACATTAGTGGAAGTATCCAGAAAGTTCTGCTTAGCGCCTTTACAGTCGAGACCAATAGCTACAAATTCACCTTTATATTCTTTCATCATAACTTTAAAATCTGAATAAGTAAGATGATCTTTATGTTGAAGACCGGCATCCTGATAAATATGAAATTATTTTAGCAAGCGTATAAAAATAAATACGTAACGGGATTCAAACTCGCGCCTTTTCAGGGGACTACTTATTAAATATTTAATTGATAGCATTATGCTAAATGATCTTTCTGTCATTCTTTTTCGAAAATATTGGTCTATATTCTATAGTAGTGTCTAAATAATCTTCAAAACCATAAAAAGTATAAAATTATCTACAAATATGAAAAAATCTGTATGCAAAGAAGATGTTACTAATAATTACTTACAGAAAACATTCCATCAATAAGCTCTGTAACGTGTTCGTCTCGAAGCGATGTAGTTCGCGCAATTTCAACCAGAGATCGCAGCATTTCGCTCAGTTCGCCTTTATCTATGACACCGTTCCTGTCGTTGTCACACATGTCGAATATTATACGAAGTTTATCTTCCGTCGCTCCCCGAGAGAATAATACTACAGTATCTAGAAATTCCTAAAGCGTAATAGTAAATGGTTAAGTTATTTCTTATAAAGAATATAAAAAAAAATTTTTTTACAATTTAATAATATAAAAAAGTTTTTGAAATATCTTGACAGGATTATCATAAAAGCAAATGTACTCTTTATTATACGATATTGCACGTTTGTATTTTTATATTTATACTAGTGGACCCGAACGCGGCTACGCCCGCTTGAACTATACGAATATTTATTAAATATATTTATGAAATAATTTTCAGTTGGCAATAGAGAGATGCGTTAAGCAAGCTCATTTTGGGTGACGTTTTCTAACAACAAACTTTGCAAATCGTTGCTTAGCAACGGCGGTTGTTATAAACATGGCGGAATAAATAGCATGTCAAATTAATAAGTATTTTAATATATTGATATATATTGAAAATATTACAAATATGAGAAATAAAAGTATCCTATGTTCATCCCGAGACCCTCAAGTATCTCTATATGTGTATTTTATCACAATAGAATTAGCGGTTTGGCCCTGAATGCGTAAAAGACAGACAGACAGACAGACAGAGTTACTTTCGAATTTATAATATAGGTATGGATTGTAATAATAAAATGCTTTTACTAAAATTATATATTAATATACAGTAATATTTACCTGAAAAGATATCCTGCCATCACCATCTTTGTCCACAATGTTAAACATTTTTTTGACGAAGACTGCGTCGGCCTTCATTCCTAGTGCGTTGGCAAATTCACTTTTTGATAACGACGTTCTCATTACTATAGACTGAAATGAGAAATATATTAAACTGAAGTGAATAGTTTTATACATTTTTATATTTTACATTATTCTATTTACACTTCCCTACTAAACGTTCTACTGTTAATGAAATCCAAATTAATTAATGCTGTATCCCGCATACAGCAGAGTATGCAAAGAAAACCTTGTGTTAAGACACTCAGTTCTCCACGTTGTAAATACATATAGGCAATATCTAAATATATAGGAAAAAGTTTTACCTCGGGATCAGAATCCTCTGATCTCCTTCTCTTTTCTCCAGGCGCCAATCCAAAAGTAATAGCGTAAGCTTCTCTAAAGAAATGTTCAAGTTTCCGTTGTCGACGCTCTCTTGTTTCAGCCGATGCTAAGATTTGTTCCCGATGACCCTTTAATAACATTAAATGTATTATTTGTGATATATTAATACATCGTTGTATAGTCTAAAAAATTAAAAAACTAATAATTATGTATTATTTTTTGCCTTTTGGTAAAGGGTTAATCATGATAGACGCTTTGCTTTTTGAATAATCTTAAAAACACTAATTTTATATGAATAATTGCTATGAATATTTATTTATTTATTTATAAGGCCCACCAACAATTGATACAATTATTACATGCTATTAAAGAAAAAAAAAAACAAAGTAAATTATTATATAGCTAGCTTAAGCTTTTATGTTTATTATTAATTTCTATTTTTTAACCAAATATTTGGCATAATTTTAAGTAAAAGAAAAAAAAAGATAAAATATTTTTTCTAGAATATTAACTTAATCCATCCATCCATCAGCCTTTTAAGGTCCACTGCTGGACATAGGTCTCCCCCAATGCTCGCCACATAGTGATTGTTAAAATAATTGAAATATACTTTACTTGAGTAAGATTTAACGCCTTTTTGTGTTGTGCCAAAAAAGTGTCCAACTTAACAAGGAATTTGCGTCTTGAAGAAAGCGAGTCCATTTCCAATACGAGATCGTGTTCCCGCTGTACTCTTATCAGAACCAGCGGACTCTTGTTATTGCTTTCCTATTAAAAAAATAAAAACAATCATAATAATTAAATTGCTCACAAAATAGTACGGTAATAAATTGAAATATATGGATGAAGGCGTGTAAGAGGCAATGCATGTTGAGTGGCGGAACTCAACGCCGCGTTTTGCCTCGTTACGAGAGCCAGGATATATTCAAAATGATATGAAAACATATTTTGAATATTTCTGTAAAACTATGAAAAATATTGTTATCGTTACCTGACTTTCAATAACAGTTAATTGGTCCGAATTTTGCAGTGGTAGAGTCCTCAACTTATCACCTTTCCTGTCGGTCACGTATAAAGCAGGTTCGGGTCCGAGTCTTAGTTTCACCAATCTTTTGTGTGATGCGTGCACCCATTCTCGACATACCATTTTATCTACTGAACCTATAAAATAAAAAAAAATGTAAACATAAATATAAATTAGAATTCAATTCTAGAATAACATATAATCAAGAGTTATTAATATTTTCATTGTTTTAAGTAATGAAAAGTCCTAAATACCTTTTTGTTCAGCATTTTTTAAATGTTCTTGTTGCATTTTAAGACGACGTCGACGACTGTTTTGTAACTTTACAACTCCATATCCAGCGCCCGCACATAGTATGGGTACAAACGCTAAGATCAAGCAGGTATAGATGTATGCGAACTCGTTTCCCTGTAAACATTATACCATTGTGACAGAAGTAGATTAAATAATATAGGAATAAAAATATAAAATTAGAAATTTTCTTTTTTTTGTTTCGTTCATTTTCATAAGGCATGAAAGGTATGAAATTCTGGCCTTACCTCAAAATAATCATATCCTTTAAGATATTTGCATGGTGCTAACTTTGAGGCGTTTAGCTGATATGGCTGTTTGCAAGGGTCTCCTTCGGACCAATGAAACACGTCACGCTGTATATCGTTTGGACCCACTGCTGTACTGTTTACTATTATGTCCCACATATTTATCCTTCGTAACTCTTCTATTTCTTGGGGTGTGAATATTCTATAATTGTTAAAGAATATAAGTAAAATTCTGATTTCAATTGTAAACTTTTAAATATTTTGAAAATCGGATATATTTGACAAGAAAAAATAAGAAAAAACTTTTATAAAATTCAGATTTTTTTGCGACTTCTAAGTTTTATATATCATTTGTCAAAAAAAAGTTTTGAGATCTAAAGAAGTAAACATTCTATATAAAATATTATCTCTTACCCATTCCCTTCATTTTCAAACCAGAACCTGTCTGCATCTCGTATTCTAGTAAACTGATCTATAATGATAGCTCTAAACAATTCTCCAGGGTGTCCGGTAGACTCAAGCATTCCACCTAAAAATATGTTTAATTTCATTTTTAATTTTCTAGATATGATAATTACATTATTTATATTTTAAATTTATACTTTTAATTTTATCACTCTTAAAAGTAAAAAAAATACCAATATAAACGTCGATGTTGTCAAGTTTGCCCTCGTATATCTGTATTAAATTCTGAAGCAAATCCGGGTTATCCTCAAAAAGTTGAGGATTGATTTCGTTGAAGGTCTTTATTCTATGAAGACCGAAATATTCCCTGTAATGTTATAATTTTAAAATTAGTGCCAAAGAATAATAGCTAATAATAATAGTTTATTAAAATTAATTAATTAATTAAAATTGTAATTAATTTAAATTATTTCTATTTTAAGGTCGCCAGGTTATATCTTCTGCTAGAACAGCATCTAATTTTTTCTACGAAGAAAATTCAATTAATATATTAACTTAAAAAATGGATTGCTGAGACAGTGCCAGTGACAGTGCAATTATATGTCTAGCTATGGGTATTTAGTAGTTACCTGGCAGTATTGTAATCAGGCAGGCCGTTATCTCTTCCTCTCATAATATTCAAGGCACCAAGATCTCTTCTAGAAAATTCCATGGGTCCAAAGAGATTATCTCTAACATCAGAACAAAGTAGGGCATCTTCGCGCTCCGATAACTGTGACGCCATTCCCATAAGAACCTCTTCTACAGGCACTTGCGACATTACATCCTTGAAATTATATTAAAGTTACATTTTATGAATATATTGTAGAAAGCGTGTTTATCTTAAACTTTCACTGTGTTTGTGCATATTATACTCGTATGTTACTAAATTGTGATTCAACGCAGTTCACACTGCTCAGCCTTTCGTGGGAAACTGTGCTTGAGGAAACGTTAAGCGAATATATAGACATTAATCGTGAAATTTTTAATTTATATAGTAAGTAACTATAAATATTTTAATAGCGAACTGAATATATTATATTATAAAGACTAAAATATAAAGAAATAATTATTGATAAATTTTTTCAATAAATATTTGGAAAAACTATTTAGTATTATTAATTACACCTACTATTTCTATTTTATATACTTTGAGTTAAACAGACCGAGGCTAGCACTTTATAAAAACTATAATGGGATCAGTAATTTTTCTTTAGTACAATAGGTACTTTCAATACATACTAAAAACAAACTAAACTTACAATCGTGAAGAAAAATAATTGCATTTCTGTAGTTTAAAATTAACTTTAGCTACGGAGTAACTACTATTTATATTTATTGAAAACTACAACACGATTTTTAAAAAATATTAATAAGTACGATAATAATTTATGCAGGCCAAGGAAGAATTTTATCTAAATACCATATAAGAAAATATTATTCCTGAGAAAATTTTAAATATAAATATCATTTAAAGTAATTGAATAAGTTTCAAAGCTCACGAAAAAACATTAAGATTAATGGTGAATCGCGTATAAAAAATCTATTTGTTTATAAACAAATAAATTTATATGCGATAATAGTTATGAACAAAATTATAATTTTTATTTGCTTTGATTATTTCAGCACTGATCTTTACCGAATACAATAGCTTGTAACTGTAAAAGCGATGGCTGCAGGTTCATATTTTTATTTCGTCGTCTGGTAATAAAATAGAGCGCGTTTCGGAACGGAGTAACATAACTCTCAAGACTTTGTTCCTTAGGCCTACCCTGCTATGAACAGGATACAACATGAAGCTGGAAACAAAACTCTACTAAAGATAGAACTAGTCGAACCTGAAAATTTCAGAAATATAAAAAATAACAAGATTTACATACATTTCCATCCCACCAAGTCTGACACAATCTTATAGCATCGTGACCTCCAGGGGCTCTACTGTATTTACAGTTTCTATCTCTCAATAATATAGCTGGCGGTACTAAAGTATGGCCAAAGCGGAAGGCGGCCACTGCAAACGCATGCGTCACTCCTGGAGCTACTTCCGCTCGGTACCCCTTGTAAGGAGGAATTGGGACGCCTAGGAACGCCGGTACGTATTCATATAGGATGATGTTCTAAAAAAGGGAAAGTTGCATATTAATAGTTTTAAATAAAATACTGAACGTGATGGTTGCTTGTTTGGTTGGTAAATATTGTTAAAGAAATCAATGTTAATGGAAAATTAACTAATAATCGGAATTTTATTATGTACAGTAGACCTTATAATATTTTAAAAATTACCACTTAAAAAAATATTTTTATTTAATTTATAGTTTATTAGTACCTGCAAACTAGCAATAACAATTCTCCTTGCTCTTTGAAACAGTTGCTCGTCGCTCCAGTCCGGGTGCTGGCGGTGTATCCGCGCCGCCACCACGTTGTGCCAGCGCATCAGCAGTATACCAAATGT